>CVRI01000075.1:1448918-1737113 GCA_900005825.1 Clunio marinus | reverse complement strand
CATGGATCATATTCTTTAAACTTAGCCTTAATCACTTTCCCGAAAATGAAGTACTTAAAATTTCTTACCAATAAATCATTTTACACATTTGTTTTGCAAACATGTACATAAGTAAGCAGAAGTAATTCAAAATATTTTGTTTCACATTTCGTAGATATGTATTTAAAGTCATTTGAGAGCAAGCAAATCTTCCCAACATCTTTCATCAACTTTGTCTTTCTCTCATCATTTCCGATAGAAGAAAAAAATAAAATAAAAATCTCTTTTCAAGGCAGCTTCTTCCTTTACGATACGTGTACAGTAACAAGTAACTATATAAAGTACATATTGATGACGATTAAATATCAAGTAAATAGAATATCATTCACACATCTCTTTATTTCCTTTCGTAATTAATCTGTACTGTTTCATGTAAATACGCAGAAAAAGCAGAGAGATTGCCCCAGAACTTAAAATACATCAACTATGTGTATATATTATATATACATATGTGCCAAACATCACACAATAAAAGGCTTTTTATTTATAGAAAATTTTCTTTTTTGTTTCTTTAAAGAATTTCTCATTTACATATGACGCGATTATACAACAACTTATAGACCGATACTATGCGTGTTCTGACGTCATTAATACTCGAACACAAGTTTTACACGTTAAAACGTTTTCAGTTTCAAAGGGAAAACGAAAAATTTCGTGAAAATGGGAAAAAGCCGAATGTTATTTTCGCGATCGATGATAATTTCTCCCGAAGGAGAGAAAGCGTGAGGTAAATTCATGAACTGATGGAAAATAGTTTACGTTAACTTAACAATGTGTTTGTTATTTCAATAGCAAATTTACAATTTCCCTCTATTTGTTTTTATTATTTTAAGCTTCTCCCGTAACAAGTATTGTTATGATACATTAAGGTTGATATCAAGTTAATATCATTCGGTATTAACAAATTATTTTAGGTTTATTAGTTAAACAGTCAATGAATTATTCAAGTCAAGTCGATTCGTTGTTTTGCAGTTTAGTTGGATACGCGATAGAATCAGGTCATGGGAGGTTACCGTACGCTAAACTTTTGTGATATAACCTCATAAATTGTCGCCTTTCGGCAACAACTGAAGGCTACGCATGAGTTGCATTTACGCTTGAAAGCATTCACATATATTTCGTCGCCAAAAGAATTTCCCTTGTCCCTTGATAATTGTATGATGGGAACACACAAGAGTGGCATTTATGGAATGCTTTTGACCGTTTTCACTTTTCTGGAGTGGAAGGCCATAAAAAATCGCTCGATTCTGATTATGGACAAAGATTATATTACTTTGATAACGTGACATAGTTTACGTCTTTACGACATTCAATTGAATCATCGTCGAATCGTACGCTCGCTTGTTTTGTTTCTCATTTAAATTCCTTTGGTCGGAAAAGTCACTTTGCCTTCACATAAACAAATTTCCCTACTTTAAAATTCTCTGCATTCTTCTGTCGTTTTAAGAATTTTCATTTCTTTTCCTTCTTTTATCTTTATTCATCACTCGTGTAAGAAACTTCAAAAGATTTTTTGATTTCACTTATATGAGAATGAATTTGATGACAAACGAAAGAGATTATTGTTGAAAGAGTTTCCATTTAACTCAACCCCCACTTACCCCTAAGCATAAATATGTGATACGTAACTAACGCAAATGTGAATTTTTAATCTTTTTCTCATATCTACCATGAACATCCTTAAACGTTTTTGATTAATTGTGGAGAAATTTAAATTAAAAATGAATCAATAAACTGACTTTCGCTTGTTTGTAGTGTTAAAATTAAAAAATGGAAATGCCTCGGAGTGTAAACAATACAAATGTCTAAAATGAATTTCTCTTGCTTCGAAGAATAAAAAAATTGGAAGCTTTTAGTGTAAAGTATGGGAAAATGTTTAAAGGATGAACGTTTAATTGAAAAAATTTAATAACAGACTTTTAAATTTTCATGGGAAATTGGTTTTCACAGTTTCTTTTTACATTTTAAAGGCTCAAAAGTCAAAACATAAATCAAAAAGATTTCTTTTTCCTGATTCGATGAAAAGATGGAAAAGATTTGTTAACATGAAACATAAAATTACCGAAAGCATGTGTGGCTGAAAATATTTTTGTTCGCATTCTTGCTTCAACTTGATCATGAATTTTTTAATTTTTAATTTTCGCTTTCCCGAGAAGGAACAAAACTTTTCTGCCTTCTCTCGCCTTTCAGGCTTATCGAAGTTTTATAAATGTATGAATGTATGTTATTTCCCCTTTCACGACACTGACTGAAAGTTTTTGTGTGTTGTTAATAATTCAAATTGAACGAGCTTTTTCTTGTTGTTTACTCTCATCCAGAAACTTGACGTGATTTCTAACTGCATTTGAATGAATGGATAAACATTCAATGAAAAGTCAATGTTGAAATATTTCACATCAGCCTTGTTACTGTAATTCAATGAAAGCAGACGAGATTTATCCGACGATATAAACAACTCATCAAGTACGTACATATGTATCTAGTTCTACTGTTTTGCTATACATATTATTGAAGTTATGAGGATTAAGAAAACAAGAAAATTGGATATTTTGATTGGCACGAATATAATTTGACAAATAACATTTTGATGATTGGAAGTGTTGTTGAAGAAGCAACTTTACGATTATTCAAATCCTATTTTCAACCAGATGGTGTCTGCAATGAAGCTTTGCTCAACTTAATTATAATTAAATAAATAATATACAAGTAACTGTTTATTATGATACGAAAAAAGGAAAGGTTTTAAGCTTAAATAACTAATTTGTCGGCTAATAAATCACTGCAATTCCCAAAGTTCTTTTACACTTAAAAGAGAAATAAATTTATATTTTTTAAAGTCCCAAACCGTACTTGAACAAAATTTTCATTTTATTTTGAGGACGTCTTAAAAATATCACAATAATCTAATTATTTTTTTATGAGTCCAAGAAAAGTATGAGTGCAAACACACAATTCCTATTTTTGCGCAGTTTTTGTTTGTGTGTCCCCGGAAAATAAATTTTCTCTTCCACATTTGAAGAGTCTTCGTGTTGAAACACTCGTAATACTCGCTCGAAACAATATTTTTTCAATTTATATCATCATCGAGAAAGTCGTCATGGGCTGAGTTTTCATATCCAATTTTCTTTCTTCATATTTTTTTAAAGGAAATTTACAGATTATTTTTGTGGCTATAAAAAATATCGCAAGCTATCTACGAGTAACAAGCTAACAATTTTTATGCTCTTATTTATTTCTTTGGGTTGTAAACAAATTACGTGAGAAACAAAAAGTTTGTTTGAGAAAAATTATAACAAATCAATCTAAAATGTTTTAAAGAAATATTTTGAAAAAACAAAAATCATTGAAAATATTTCATTTATTTATGACTTAACGAACACTCTCTTAAAAGATTAAACACTCGTAACTGTGGAAATATTCCCATTAAGTAAGTTTCTGGAAAGATCTGTTTGATGTTCATATTTCAGGAAAACTTTTTTATTAATTAATTTTACCATTTCCTCTTTAGGGAAATTCTTCCATCAACTTCAAGCATTATTTAGATGAGTGTTTTGTTCTTTCATTTGCTCACAATTTTAAAAAGTTTTTGTAAATGCAAAAGAATTTTTTCATGTTTTTCTATAAATAAAGAATTCAAATGGTTTCAAAGTAGATATTTATTTTTTTGCATAACAAGTATCGCACATATGTTTTCTGTTTGTCGAGAGCAAAGCTTTCACATGAGATTCGAGGAAAATTTTCTAAGACAAACATGAATGAAGAAAAGAATGTAAAAATCTTTGTTCCGGAAAATTTTCATCTCGAGTATCAGTACACGGAAGTAAGTGTTTTCCATGTTATTGTGGAAAACTTGAAGCATCTACATTGACAAAATGTAAAGAGATTTCTTACACGCTTCAAAGAAACTTAATTAAGAAATATATGTACACGAATAATTTTTCTTCTTTTAACTGTCACCGGAAAACGCTCGAGAATGAATCTTTCGACACCAGGCATAAAGTTTTTTCTCCTTCTTGAGATGTTGAATTTATTGAAAATGCTGCTTTCCTTCTTCAAATATAACGCTCAAGTAGAATTAATTTTAATTTCTTTTGGCCTTCGCGAAGCCTACCCCAAGGCATAAAACTTTTCTTTCTTTTTATTTTCTTTTTTTTAATCTTTCGCAGAAAAAATCAACAAGACAAATTTGATTCACATTCATTAAGCCGACCACTTTTTCACTATCACCATCACTCTCAGCATTGTTCGCTGAAAGGGCTTGTATAGGTTTAACGGATGTTCAACACGAAATGTAATATAAAAAGAGAAATGAAAATGTAATTAATTAAAAGAGAGTCTCAGCCATTTTTCAAGGTTTTTCCGCGATCAAATGGAAAGTGCATGAAATGACAGCCGTGTCTGTTAAATCTGAAATCTTTTTCTCTGCTACTCAAAGTACCTACTTCTGACGAAACTTTTTCCCTCAAAACAATATCGTAAAAAATAATTGACTCTTCAAATGGTAAAAACTCTGAATGTTTAACTTCAAAGATTTATTGTGAAAAGTTTCTCAACGCTACACAAATAACTTTTTGCGACGAAGCATGGTAATTCATATAAAGTGCTTTGTAAATTGAATAAACTTTTCTTCTGTTACCGTTTCAGATTCTTTTACAGAAAAGTAAAATTAAACTTTTCTGCCTCCGTCGATGAAATTTTATTTCACCATAAAATTAAAATATTGAAAATATCTTGAAAGTCGATAAGTTTTCATCTAATTCTTCTTTCTAATCAAAATTGTTTTTTGATCTATGAAGTCTCTTTTCGCTTGATTTCGTTCAGAATATTTTCTAGATCATTAAGCAGTCAACGGAATTTCGTTACTCCCAAATCGACTCCTTTAACTTCCTCAAACTTCCACTGAGTTACGAGATTTACAAGAGAGCCATTAATTATTCATTTAGCACGCAAAGTGTCACTAGATACGATAAATTATGTCATCCGTACTCATTTCTCTCCTTTCGATAATGTCAACCTCCACTTTGTTCCATAAAATTCGTGTTAATCATGTTGAAAGTGTCAGATATATTAGTTCTGCGTATCAATGCATAATGATAAAATCAGAAAACTTAATTACATACTTTATACGTCATTAATTATTCACTAAAGTCAATAGAATTAAACGAGTGGACTCAGCTTATAAGTTATTTACTTTTTTCTATATTTTCAAACTGCTTCTTATGATCAGTTTTTGTACGTAATCGATTAAATGTTCAGCATAGAAATTAGCATTGAATTTTTCATTAGCGTACGTTGGTTGTTGCATGTTTTATAATGTTATATTAATTGGATAGCTGAATGGTGTTGTTTCTGAGGTTGGCCAGGAAAATTAACAGTCTTACGAAATCCCATCCTGAATGCGCACACAAATATTCCGCATGAACTTTAAGATTCGAAGATCGATGGACTTCCTTGAACTTTCTATATTTTAATTTTATAAGCAGTTGAAGAAGAAAACATTGTTGCATATATTTAAACGATACTGAATTACATATTATCTATTTAAAGTTCCAAATGTAAAGCAGGAGAAATTTTGTTTGTAGACGATACACTTACAAGATAATCGTAATCCTTATCGTAATTGTTCTACTTTTTGTCTTTAATTAAATTTAATCTACGTTCTTAATTGTTTTTACGTAACAAAAGCTGAGTTCAAAGATAATTAAAATTGTGAGAATATTGATAAAATAAATATCTCGCTAAACGATTAAAAATAAGCTAAAAACTTTTATGACAAACCAAAAAAAATTCACAACTTCGCATATTAATTTTTGTTTTGTGTCGCAATTTTATTATTTAGCTGAACGACATTTTGAGCGCTTTTAAATGCGCGGTTACTAAGTTTTATAGCTTTAAAGGGAAAAAAGTTTTAAAGCTCTTTATGGTTTACAGATTCAAATAAATTCTTTAAAAATATTTCACGAGAAACCACAGTGACGTCATTTTCACTCAACTTATTTAAACTTCGTACGTGGAGAGCGATTTTAATGTCATCAAGTCTCTCGCAAAATTTCTTGTTTTGTGTCACAACAAATCTTCTTCTTATTGCTCTCGTCTACAAACTTTTTATATTTTTTTCGGCTAATCATATTTTAAAAATAATAAATAAAGATTTTTGTCTTGTTTCGCTTACGTTGTCTTTATGGGGATTGTTTTAAATCGTTGTAACTGTTCTGCTCAAGTTCAATGATCTTCAGAAAAATATTATCACGAACTTTGGTATCGTAAAAGAATTATTAATGTTAGATATATTAAGGATGATAATGATATGACTTAACCCCAGAATATGTACAATTTAAATTGAAAACACAAACGAAAATGTATGAAATGAAAATGTCGAGATTTTTTTACTCGTTTTCTTTGGAAAAATATATAAACCGAATATGAAATATTAATATTTTTAATGGATCATCGTTTGAACGTCTTTGACTCTTGTTTCTAGGTAGTTTTCTTTTTTTTATTCATTTCTCATATTCAAATATCTACAAGCTTCTGTTGAAGATTTACAAGTACATTTCTTGTAGAAGAAATAAAAAAATTCTTTCAGATTTTATGCCTTCAAGCTTATTGAAACAGAAAATTCAAAATTCAAAATGTGAATAAATTCGCAAGGCTTTGCTTCAATTTAAATATCTGTTTGCTCAAATGTGTACATGAAAGCAAGCATATGTACATGTTAAATATGTTTGCGGAACATTATCCATAATATCCGTTTAATAATAAAGTCGCTTCGCTTGTTTCGTTGAATTTTTAGATGGTGGAAATGATATGAATAAACATTTATGTAGTTATGAGCATTTTCATTCAAAATGACCCTTCTTGAGTAGTGAAAAACGACAACAACGATACTAAAGCTTCTAAAACCACCTAATGGTATTATTTTTAATGAAGACAACACACACAGAGGAAAAACTCTTTTATAACTTTCATACTCACAATTTTATGGAAAATATCCACGGTTAAATGTATTCTCATTATCCCAAGCTCAGGAAATTGTCCATTTTTAGATGGGTCATTTGTTCAGATTTTCTTTCCTTTTTTTTTCTTTTTTCTCTTTAATTTTTTTTAATGAGAACCAGAGGAAAATTTACAAAATCACTTCCGCACTTATCAGGTTCCGTTTTAATGTGTTAATTTGTTTATTTCCACAATATTAACGATGACCATTCCTATCTTGCATGTTCTCAAGCTCAACTGTAAATTTATTAACACAATCACAGACGTTTTAATATCCTGATTTGATTACGAGTCGAATCAAAATGAGAAATGAAGTTATTGTGAAACGGATACCCCTACTGAATATAATTTCACAAAATATTCGAGCGAAAAATGTCGATTAAGTAGGAATCATTACAAAAAGCGTCATCGATACTTTTCCGACTCATTTGGGAAATTA
The DNA here is from genome assembly GCA_900005825.1 of Clunio marinus. Taxonomy (NCBI): domain Eukaryota; kingdom Metazoa; phylum Arthropoda; class Insecta; order Diptera; family Chironomidae; genus Clunio; species Clunio marinus. The sequence continues at coordinate 1,729,639 of CVRI01000075.1, read as the reverse complement.
GAGTTCGCTTGAATAATGATTTTCTAAAAGATTAGCGTAGGCAACGTTCAAATTGAGTCTCATTCTCTAATCCAAATTCCTTCTCCAACGGGTTAAAAAATCGTAAATTATTTCATTAACTTGTGAAATTTTCACTCGAAGGAGAAGAATATTTATCAGAATTCCTCCTTTCTAACCTTTCATTTAATAATAAATTCTTTAAAACTTTTTCTTAAACACTTAACTGCTTCATGATAAATTTTCATTCAACAATTGGGAGTAAATTCATAATAAAATGGAAGTTAAATGACCACGTTTGTAACTTTAAGCTATTCAATAAGGTGCAGCAATGACAGAGAAGCACTCACTCAGTGACATTAAATTTATGTTAGCCTTTTTATTCATTTTTTTACTAAGCTCCATAAAATTGTTTAACATTTAAATTCGAAGGTTTTTCAAATAAAAGTGTCGTCACTTGAAAAGGCAATTTTTTCTCCTTCGTATATTGTGGAATAGAAATAAATTTTTGCAACGATTTATTGTTGTTTATTTTATTTTTTTTATACACATATTTTTCTCTTCTTTCAAGCAACCCACCCACCGTCTTTTGCCCAATACAACAAATATTCTTACTTGAGTACTTTCGTTAAATAATAAAAGCTTTCCCCCAAAAGCAACAAACGATTAGTGCATCCGATGCTTAATAAGAAATTCATTTCAACTTCACCCCCTAAGAATGAAATAAATGTTCAGTGAATTCCGAAAAGAACTCTAACAACATTCATAATTTATGTGTGAGTTGTCGTGACTCTTGTCATTCCGAGCCGAGCTTTAACTTTAAACGATTTTCCTGGAAAAGTGAACTTTCTACTCGCAATTCAAAGATATGTATCTTGTTCGACAGTCGCAATTTGTTGGCTGAAGGCTGATGAACGAACGAACGAACGAACGAATGGGATGTCATGGAAATGACAAAAAATCAATGGGCATTATAATGGATGTCATTACACAGCCCCACACCGACAGCGAATAGATTTCTCTGAAATATTTGTTTTCATCGGTAATTCTTAAGGACCCTTTTCAAATCATTGGAATCTTCTTATTTATTCTGTCGTGGGTGGTTATGGCTTTTGTGTTACAGAATACTGAAACAAAAATGAAATTTCATTGCTTTCAAAGACCAAGAAGAAGCATCTTAAGAAAAAATAAAAGAAATTCACCTAAATTCGACTTTTTAAGCTTCCACTTCTCGTCCTTTTTATTTCTTCTTTCATTAAGAATAAAGCAATTGAAATAATAAATTTTTCAATGAGGCTTTGAATAGAAAAAATCTTTTCACTCTATTTCTGAAATTAGGACATGAATAAATTTATCGTTGTGACGGTATAACTATGAAAGAATTTGCTAACGTTGCTATAAAGCAAATAAGACATTAAGGAGGCCTTACACAATTAATTAATGTTCACAAACTGTTTCTACATAAACAATCAAATGAAGCGTAAAGCTTGTTTGTAAAGGTCTCGAAAAGCAAGTAAAACTTCATTTTATTTAAAAATACTTTAAATTTGCAAGGCTTGAAATGACGAAACTCTATCTTTCTCAATTGAAAGACGAAATAAAAATTCAACTCAATAACAAGGTATGACAAATAAACCTTGCGTGAATTGGTTTTCGCTTTGAAATGTGATTTGATGCCATCCTTAAACCGACTGTCATTGATTGTGTGGACGACACTTTTATATTGTCGTTGTTCGAATAATTCTTTCAAGGAAAAAACAAGGAGACATTCAAGACATGTCTTTTGAAATGAATAAAATATTTATTCACTTCACTCTTTTTGTGAATATCTCATGAACACAAAACTGTTCAACCCAATGAATGACGTCAGAATAAATCCGATTCGAATGCAAAAATCAAAGTGAAACTTTCATGATGCGTTGGGAATTCTTACAAGTGGCAAGAATAAATAATCACTTTTACTTTTAGTAGGTAAGAACAGTCGCGTTTTTTTTTTCAAATTCATTGCACTCGTTGTGTTTTTCCCATCATCATTGCGCTAAATTTAATTTTATTATTTCTGTTTGGATCGCGAAACGTGAGAATCATTCAAAGTACATTTGAGACTTTATCTGAATCAATGATATTTGATTATTTAGGTATTTGGGTTAAAAAACTCTGAAAAAATAACGGTGATTGATGTAATTTTTTTTTGATTAAATTAATTGTCATTCTGATAAGCACTTTGACGAATTGGACAGCAGGTGGAACGAGTGAGTTTTGCATGTGTCACAAGTCAATTCGTATTGAGATTGATTTGTTTATGTTAGGATTATCTACTTACTCGAAAAACAGAAAGAAAATCTATTTTAATGAACTTGTTTTATGGCGGCATCATTGAATGCGATAAATATTTATTTGCAATATTGATCAATTAAATTTATTATTATTGTTCACTAAACTTCAAATATCGATCGTAAAATCTTAGATTAACTTTCAAACTTCACAGATTGCCTTGGTAATAAGAAGTTTTGACAAATGACTTTGTGAATCTATGTAAGCAACTTCAATCAGGAATTATTTTGTTATTTTATTCAATAATTGTGAGTAGTAATTTTTATTATTAAATGTGGAGATACAGTGGAAAATTTTGGCAAATAAAGATTGGTTTCATTACTAAGCATCTTCAATTACAATTATGAGTTGAATGTTTTTTTAAAGAAGATATTTAATCTTAGAAGTCCTATCGAGGTAATAAGCAGCTTTTTTTAAAGAATACTTCAAGCGTGAAACTTGAGTCAAAAGAAGAGAAACGCTAATTGAATGTTGTGTTATTCCATCATACCAGATGAATATGAATCATTTTATTTGTGTTAATAAGTAATTATCGCCGTCATTGAACCTCAATCTCATTTAATTATCATCTTTCGACATTTCTTCCACCACTGAAGAACTCTCATTTTTAAACTTCTACTTCTTATCGTCACAAATTTATGTTCAATAAATGTTTCAAATTGTTTTATCAGTACTTTTGTAATTTCAGTAGTTAATTCTCTCATGCACACTTTAAACGAGTTCATTAAGTTCTGCTGATAAAATTTGTGAATATCTTTTCAACTCTTTTTTTCTTCTTCAAGCTTATGTAATGGATTATCTCTTTACAAGATTATCGCCAATATCTCGCTCGTAACAAAATTATTTAGAATTAAACAATAATACATCATGTCGGAATTGAAAGATAAAAAATCTTGAGTGAAATTTTCAAAATCCATTTCTTCTTTGATGTTGATAATTGAATCAAAAAATGATGAAAAAAACACAAAATTGAAGACAAAGGATTTACTTTTTTATGATGGCATATAACTAAGATTAAACTCGAATAAAAAGATTTCTATGTGAAAGACAAGTATTTGTGAATTTATGAGCTGTGTAAGAGAAATAAACGACAAAACAATTGATTTATTGCTCGAATATTTGACTGACATTAGAAGAGTTAGGGAGAGAATAAATCTATTGATTGTACATTCAAACGCTTTTCAATTGAGAGTCTTCAAAAGATTTTTATTTGTTCTTTAGTTGATTTTCTCGTCAAGTATCTCACTCACAATAATCTGAAACAAAAGAATTTTTGTTTTCATTTTTCTCTCACAAAATTCTTTAGAAAAGATCAGTGAAACAAAACCGATCTATTTTTTAATGCTTTTTCATTCAAGCAGAGAAAATTTTCTTTGTCTTTGATCAATATTTGCCTTCGAAAAAGTTTTTAATTGCCGCAATATGTTTTTTTCCGCTTTAGATAGATATTTCTAGTAGAAAGTTATAGCTGCATGAATGACATTGTTATCATGCCACTTAAGAGTATGACAAAATATTTCTTGAAATTTCTTTGAGTTTCTCTCTGTGTCGAAAAAAAAAACAAAATCGAAAGAAAGAGAAATATTGAAATTACAATGCAATTGGACACCAAAACAAACTTGCTGATAACAGAGAATGTGAAGGTCAAATAAATTATTTCCTTTTGAACTTTTGTTTTAATCGGAAACATCAACAGCTGAAATGCACGAGTTCACATTTATCAACATTTTGTGAATAATTTTTTTTTCAAACTTCTCCGGTATCTGTGTTATGACTAATCACTCCATAAACATATTTAACATGCTGTTTATTTACAAATTCTTCTGAGCATTCTTTGAAGAATAATTATTGGTCGAAATTCATCACCGATCTTTGCAAATATTTGTCTTCGTTTGAAAAGCTTTCACAATCGACTTCTTTTTATTCTATTATCACTATAAATATTTTGTTGCTAAACAGCTGAAGAAATATTGCAATTTGAGACACAACGAATTTAAAGGAAGGCCTTTCTTATGTAAAATATTTAGGTGACAAAATAAGTTGATCGTTGTTGATTATTATTTCTCTTTTAACATCGTCTCGACATTTAAACGAGTTTCACTCTTGAACACATCGCGTTGTAAAGAAAATAAAAATCCAAACGAGATAAAATTATATTTTATGCAAGTTTTTTTGCTTATGATTTTAATTACAATATCTAACCTCTTGAGAATTTAATTTAAGCGCCACAAAAAATAATTTACAACATTTCACAGAGACGTTCAAATTTAAACTCAGCCGCTTGAACTCAAATATTATTTTTGTGAGAAATTTCTCTCTCTTAGTATCACGCACACATCTACACCATAAGATTGATTGTGTGTGAAAGAATTCCACGATGGAACGAGAAGCATTATCAATGAACTTTTCCATATCCAAAGGATTCGTAGAAAAAAAATATTTAAAACTTTTAATACCTTGGATGATTATGCGAAATAGTGAAACGAATAAATTTTCAATGAAATTACAAATTTAGTTTTAAAAATTAATTTAAAAGAAACAACTGATAAGTAATAAGAAAATATTTTGAACTTCACTTCCAGTCAACTTCCACAACATTTCCATGAGCATGCAGCACGTGCTGAGCATGCATCGACCAATTTAATCATTATCATAAATTCAGTTACTCACTTTTTTATTTCGTCTGTAATTCTCCGCTTATTTTCCCTCACTTCTTCAGATTCATATTCACTGGTGACTGTGTTGATATCAAAACGAAGCGCCTTCTTCTTCATATCCACTGGAATAGTCGTGACTCCCGGTGGTTCGTTTATAATTGGAATGCTGTTGGGTATGCTGCAATTCAAGGTCATCAAAGCCGCGATGCCAGATGATTTTCTTCTTATTTCAAGATTTTCGCTGAACGAAGTCATTGTGATGTCGATTAGGGTTGAAATTTTCTGTCTTCTATTTGTTCACGCTAGTGACTAATTCGTAATTACTGAAGGGAACAGAAGAATAAAAAGAATAATTTAACTATGTAACTATGACTAAATATTATGAAGGAAAAAAATCATCTACCCATTGAAATTGAGAAGAGCTTTAAAAAAACAACGTCAAGAACAAAAATGAATTAAAAATTATTTACAGAGTAATTTATCATTGAGCTTATTCATTAAACAAATACTTTCTTTAAAATTGTCTCTCAAGATATTAAGTTGTTCATTATGGAAAATATTTCTATAACATTTTATTGAGTTGACGAATCTTCTTACTATCAGCTTTAACAAAGCTTCTCTGTTCTGTCGTCTGACATTTGAACGAATAGAAAAGTATTAAAAATCACAAAACTGAAATTTCTATGCGGAAATATTTACCTACATTTGAAAATAAAAATGCTAATAAAATCAAGAGTTGAATGTGACCTCACCTCACATTTTCATATAGAGAATTTTTATAAAAGCGTAAAAGGGCGGACATTATTGTGTAAAAAAGAAACCCGGAATTTTATTATAAAACGCAAATAGAAATACTCAGAAAGACAAATATAAGAAAGTGAGGGGCAAGCGTTCATCATGCAAATTTTCCAGGCCGTTGTGCGCAAAACTTTTTTCCATTTCACTAGATAGATATTGTTGTAGAGACATTTAGAGAGTATTTGAACTTTCGAATGAGTGAATGGTGTTGACTTAAAATTAATATAACGAGGTGCTAAAGATTAGGAATAAAGGGAGCTTTTATGATTTAAAAAATTCTTCGAGTTAGATGCGAAACTCTTCCACTTCAATTTCATTACATATTTGTATGTTCCAGTTAGCTGTGTCTGTGGGATTACTTCATTAACATATTTTTTATTATTAAAAAAAAAAATTTCATATTGTGAAAATGCAGGTGCAAAATTTTTCTTTATTTAGTTGACAGTGGAAGAAATGAACGTTAAACTTCTTATTGCTGAATTTTTTCCTCTCTTTGAATACTTTATGGAAAACGATGACAATTCGTTGAGTAAACTTTGACTTTAAAATAAATTTTACAGAAGATTTCATCCTTATTTTAATAAATTATTCAGAAAATCCGCCATTCTAAGCTTTTCACATCTCAACTTTATGCAAATCGAAATCAATTTTTCATATAACAAGGGAGTTGCTTCCATATATTTATCTACATACATAAGAAATATGTGAATAGCAGTGAAAAGGAAACTGACATTAATCAGCGGAAGCGAAATATGATATGTGGTTCAAGCATGTGACTTGCACAAAAGAGTTGTGGGTTGATGGAAATCGGAATCGTTTTCAATATCAATGTTGATGTTACGACCGGCAACTAAGATAATCCGAAATAGCGGCTGTTATTACAAATCCACACGTGTATTTGGAGACATAACCAGATCACAATCTGAATCTCAATAATTGATGAGATAACAAATGTATGTATGTATGTATGTTTGTTTATATGTAATATTAGCAGCATTTCATTCCGCCGATTATGGTTTGAATTTGATTCAAATTTATGGTTCCATTCGGAAGAAAATTAACATTAATAATTAACTTCTGAAGTGTATTAAGAAGTGACGTTTGGAAAGATAAGTATCTAGAAGCTAAAACGTAAGTAAGTATACGAGACATTCACATTAAGTTTTTTTATGATGAAAAATTAAAATTTCATGTTGCGTATCAAAATATTCTGCTTTTTCTGTATCATACAAGGTTTTAGAATTTATGACGATATAAATTAAACATTCATACTAATGGAAAATTGTTCGATTCTCAATATGTGAACGAATCAAATGTCAATCCAAGTAAATATGCACAAATATTGACTTCCTTAAGTTCTTCCTGTGATCAAACTGTTGATGCGTGAGGAAGCTTGACGGTGAAACTTCGAATTGGGTGACTGACATTGTTTCGTATTCGGATCTCAGGTATCAGAGGAATTCAATTCATCATTCGATTTCATATAACATTGTCATCCCTCATGCGTGACACAAGTTTCTCTTCTCCAGCTGTGGGCTTACGATTATCAAATGAAAGTAAAGACGAATTCTTAAATAACTTTTTTTTGTCTTATCTTTCTCATATATAATTCAACTCCATTCCACTTCACTTAAACAAAGACAAAAATTCTTTTGTGAAACTGAATTTCAGCATCAACAGAAGAAGAAGTTGATTGTCATGATTTTGATACGGGTTAATGCAATTAGAATAATTTTGAGTTTGTCTGTTATAAGCACTCAAGATTATGTAGAAAATAAGGATGTAGGCGCATTTTATTGAAATTATTTTTAATAAATCTAATTTGCATGATTTTCCTCCGTGAGCTGTGAAAATTCATTTTTTGAAGTATCTTGTTGTGCTCCGATTAAAAAGAGGTTGATTTTCTTTGAAGCACATCGAGTCAAATTTATTGTAAATTTTCGCGAAAATAAAGTGTGAAAAATAGAATGTTTGTGAAAAAGAAAATTGAATTGAACGACAACTGAGAAGAAAATATAAAGAATAAATATCTAAACAGAAAAGTCTTTTAAAGAGTTGAAAAGAAAATGATTGTGTATCGAGCACAACTTTATGGGATAAGAACTGAGAATATCGTTACAAGTGATGTGAAATTTCCCCTGTTTAGTCCTTAAATCTCATCTACCTACCCATATTTTTTCATATCAATTTAATTTACATAATAATCCTCTCAAATTGCTAATCTAACACTTTCTTAGCTCGTATTCCAAGAGTGAATGAAATTTACTTTCGTGATTAAGTGGAAATTTTTGAGAACTGCAGTTAAAATTTTCAATCAAACATTTGTTTGTATTTTCATCATTATACATATATTCATAGACTATAATTTAGGTTTGTGACACACTATACCTCTTCTAAACAGCCTGCACAGATCATGTAATTTGTTTACTGAGTTTTGTTTATTCAAATATTTATAAAAAGTTTATAATTAAACCAAAACTGTTTTGCCTGTATCACTTTCGAAATAATTATTAATCCATACATTAACTTGATAATTTTTTGAACAAAAAAACTTAATAATTTTCTTATTTTTTATTAAACTGAACAGTGTTTATTACTTTTCCACAGCCAAACATTTTCATCCGCAATTAGCTTTGGCGGAAAAAAATAATTACATTACATTTACATCCACAAATGTTAATTCCATTAAGTTTTTGTTGTTATTACTAAGCGTAATTACGAAAGTATTTTCTTATTTTATTTTTATTTATATTTTATATTTCATAAAATGCAGTTCAACTTTATCGTTTTATCGTCGTTGAAGATTTGAATGAAACTGACAAAGATGTTTTCTCGAAAAGCGGAAAACGTTGACATCAACATCATGCTGTATCACTCTTTTTTTCTTAATTTTCCAAGAGAAATATTCTCATCTCTTTCTAATAATTCCAATAAATTCTTACCAATAGATGGCACTGGCTGTACAAAATCATGCTTTTCTACAATTTTGTTTGATTTTTATGTTTACTCAACCTTTTTTTTCATCTCAGCTTATCGCTTAAAGAATCAGAATTTTCACTAAACACAATTAAATGCTTTCACTTATAAAGAATTGTTTAAAAGATTGGACATTTGAAATTTATACTCATTCTTTTGTTATTAATTTTAAAAGCTTATTATGAATATTCTGATTATTATTTTTTCTCTTTTAATGAAAAGTAATTACGAACTTCATGTATGTTTCTATCTGAGAAAGATAAAAAAAAGTGCTTGACACACAGGAAAGAAAATGCAAAGATTTACATTTTCAAATAAAAAAGATTTTTATGTTTCTTTTCAGAGGAAACCAACGTTGAACGTTCTACTGAGTTGTACATAAGTTGGATTGAAGTGAAAAGTTATTTTTGATATTTCGTTCATCAATGTTATGTTTTCCTTGACTTTTATAAAGCAAAGTAAATAGGTAAATATTATGAAAGCATAAATACAAAATATTTATTTAAATTATGCATCTTTAATTATTTTGAAAAGAATAGAACCATGAAAATATTTAATGAATGTAAATTCCTTGTTTGCTCATATCACTATCAATTTAATAACCACTGAACTTCAAGTGATGATTAAAGTTCAGACAAATTTGAAAGCCAAAGAGCTAGTGTGGAATTCCTTCTGCTAAAGCAGATGAAGCATTACATATATGTATTTAGTTGAAATGGGATTTATAATTAGTGAGTTGTTTTCAACAGGGAAAAGAAAAGTTTGACATTACATTTCACCGCAAACTCTTTCAGCTTTACATCAAATAATCACTGCAAACATGTGGATTGTGAATAAAACTTTGTTGTCTGTTTAAACATTCTGTTATTTATTCTGTCACTTGTGATATTTGATATTAAAGTAGTCACTTATACATGTAATGAGATGGGTTTGGAAATCAACTATTTAACTAATTTCGAATTAACTTGAAAAATTCTTCTCCAGCTCATTTTAATTAAGTCTTGTTTTGCATCATTGTTTGTAAGAAGTTTTTATATTTAATCTGAAAAGAAGATTACAATGAAAATTATTCAAAGAATAACTTGATGACACCTCACTTTGAAAACAATTAATTCAGACATCAAGAGCTTTTATTGTTCTATTAACTCCTTTTTATGTTAGTCAAGTTTGAAACAAACTTCAACTTTATTTTACTTCCTAACAAGTCTATTGTCATGACAAGTGAAAGGTTAAAGAGAAGGTTTGACTCTACTCATTTGGCTAAGCACAATCAACCTACTTGTGCGTGAATTTTAAACAATCATAAATTTTATTCTTGAATGATTTTTCACTGTAACAAATTATTGCACACTTCATTGATTATTTCCTTACGACGGGGACCGTTTCTGATACTGAAAATTCATTGAATTCTCTTATCCATCTTTGTTCACAAGCACTAACATTGTCGTTAATATGATCCAGTCATCAGCGAACACTTCAGGAAAATTGAATTGAATCATTTTGTTGGTTGATTCAAAAATTTCCCTTAAGAATAGAAATAATAACGAAGCGGTCAATGAAATCAGATGTGCTGGATGAGAATCTCGGTCGAGGCTTCATATTGAACAGATGATTGCATAAAGAGAATTCCACATTTTGTGGTCGAAATTATATTGAATAAGACATGTTTGTGAGAATGTTATCTAAACGACAATGTAAGGAAAAACACATTCAAATTGTCACACTAGGAGCAGCGCCACAAAAACTTTCTTCAACGTCAATCTCAAACCATGCTATGCAATATTTTAAAATCACTTTAACTTTCTACTTATTATGAAAACTGATTCCAATTAAATTTAATTTCATTAGACCACTTCCAATGATTTTATGACCACAAGGAAAGTTTTCAAGAAAAACAAATTTCAGTCAAAAACAAATTCTCATTACCGGTTGAGAGTGAAACCAAATTGGCAAAGTTTACACCAACCCTTCTTCGTTGACAAACTTTTCAAATGACCGTAAACTTTTCATCCACAGGCGAGTTTCAGGTGCGAAAAATATTTGCTTGGTTGACGACGTTGTTAAGGTAGTTTCCATCACCCGCTGTCTCGTTTTAAGTTACCTCGTTTGAAAACGTAATGAGATCATTCTTCATAATATCTTTGCTATAAATTAAACATGCACGACAAAGTGTTATTCATCACATAAATATTTCTTTAAAGAAATGACTTTGGTTTTCCACAATTTCATAGCGTTGGAATATTTATGACAGAAAATTATTCTAACACTGAGAAAACGTTCATTCTCAATTAAAATTCAATCTTCCAAAAAGTGAAATGTTGTGAAATTCTAATTAGCTGATTACATAAATAATTGAAATTGATTAATAGGCCAAAATCCCAAAGATTATTCTCATAAACTCCTATAAATGTTTTCTTTTCTTTCAACATTTTTGATGAATTTATGAATAAATTAAAATTTCACGCTTCACCCTTAAAAAGAAATAAGTGATAAGAACTTTATCTGTAAAATCTTCAAAGTTATGTTTATTGAAGCTCAAAGTAAATTTTATTACGCAAGATTATGTAATTAAATTATTTGTTGGAGTTCTTGATTCTCAACCCAGCCTTCATTCGTGGACATCGTACATTAGCTTGATATGTGGAACTCTCATCTTATTGAATGTCTCCCTTGAGAGTTGATAAAAATTCAGATTACGATAACACTTTTATGAAATAAATTGTGAGAATATTTACCAAATTTTCTTCTCTATGAAACCATAAACTGGATGGTTTGGAAAACCGTTGAAAAATGTACTTGTGCTGATTCTGTAGGATCCAGAATTTTCAAAAATCAACCATTCACCACATTGCAGTTCGGGTAAAAGAATATCTTTCAAGACGATATCGTGCGGGTCACAAGCACGTCCCCAAATGATGCTTTTCTTCAATGGCGTCTCCTTGGGAGTTTCCTTCAATGTTCTTACATCAATGTCAACTCCATGTAATGAATTCATGTTGAAACTCTGGTAAATACCATCAGTGATGTAATAATGAAAAATCTCATCACCATTCTCATCGATTTTCACATTCCTTGAATGAACATTTGCCACGAGTGTGAAAGATTTCTCCGTAAAATAAGTTCCAGGCTCAGAAATTATTTTAAGTGGAGCACCATCAAAATATTTCCTGAAACTCTCGTTAACAGCTTTAGAAACTCCTGTCTGAAGAAGTTAATGAGAATGGAAATAAAATAATTTAAAATTCATCTCAGAAAATCTCAAATCTTTAATTACAATCGTTTCGGTTTCTTTTCCCGGATATCCGCCTCCAATGTCCAAAAGATCCATTTTTAAGCCCAGTGAATTTCCATATTTAAAAGCAGCTGCTGAATCTTTAATTGCTTTAATGAAAATCTCGTATTCTAAACAACCCACGCCGATGTGAAAAGCTACGCCCTTGACATTCAACTTGAGTTCTGTAGCCTTTCTTAACAGGAATTCACTTGCTTCGCCTGGCATGCAACCAAATTTTTCACCGAAGGAAATCTTGTTTGTACTTTTAGGATCGAAACGAAGACGAATTAAAAGTCTATAAAAAACCTTTTCATTAATATTCATGAGCAGCACACATAAACGTCCGAAGTTCTTACTCAGCATCAGAAAAATGTTTCTTGACCTTGTAAAGTTCATCTTCGTTGTCGAACGTCATCAGGCGAACATTTCTGTCTTTTGCGTAATTTATATGACTGACTGGTTTAACGGTTTGAGCAAAAACAATTTTTTCTGGGCCAACTCCCATTTCAAGTACCTTCGTAATTATTTGTTCGTGTTAGAAGAAAATAAAACCAAATAATAACAAATTTTGATAGTGAGAATGTCAACGTCATACCTTCTCAATCTCACCACGGCTGGCACAATCATACCCAGCCCCTGTGAATGAAATATTAAAATTATGAGGATAAGAAAGAATAAATATTAAATATTTACCCAAAGCTGCCAAAGTTCCAACAACAAACGGATGATTGTTACATCTTTAAAGTTTTGAATAAAGAAATCTTTTCAAGTTCATGTAATCTTTTTCATCTAAATATTGACTCACTTAAAAGCATAATCCGGGTCGACTCTTGGCATCAAATCATACCACAGAATGAATTTCTCAACTATATCACCAACATTTACAATGAAAAAAGACTCATCGGTGCCAGTTTTCTTAATGTGTTCATGGATTAACTTGTCTAGTTCAAACTTCTCAATCACTTTTAATATTTCACGATGTGCCATTATTGAAGCTTCGTTGAGTACTGAGAATGAGTTGACAAATTTCGCTTTATTTCAAGATGAATGTTATCAATCTATTTTAAAATTGTAAATACTTGTGATAACAACAATCTATCACAGAACGTGCCTACGAGTTTGTTGATATTTTTGTTATAATTTGATACATTTTTTGACTTTAATTATATTTTATCTAACAGCATTCCTGTTTATGAACTGTGTTCAATATTATGGCTCTGAATTCAGTAGACAAAATAAATCAAAGAAAAGCCTTAAATCAATATTAATCAAATGAAAAATATTTTTTAATTAAATCTAAATATCCTAAGGGAATATCGCCAAATCAAAAGCATATAAATTAGATACGATTGGAAAATCTTTCGATATCTTTAAAGCTATTTTGATGTAATTTTGATGCCTTGAAGCGCTCAACATTAATGAAATCTTAGAAAATTGTCTGATGATCAAAATGTATCGAATTTCTTTTTCACCATTGGCAAAGAAACGTTTTTCACTTCTATCAAGTTACTAACTCAACCCAAATCGATGCATAATTCACAATTTTCTTCAAGTGTCTTTGACAACCAGTCAACTCTATGATTGAATATCTCAGCTGTTAGTGAATGAATTCAGACAATTTATTTGCTCTCCCTTCAATTGAAAAAAAAAATGTAAACATGATGAATGAACATGTTTGACATACTCAACATAAATTATGTATTTAAAAAAGAAAAACATTAATCGTATTGTGAGTATTGATGTTTTTGGTTAAAAGGAGCTTTCAATGTCATATTAAATTTGTAATGCTCCTTCCATTTTCTATAATCTTAAGTATCTGAAAAAAGTTTCCCAAGTCATGAAAAAAGTAATAAAAAAAGTTGACGAGAAAATAAAAAATAATTGCCCTTTAAGTATTGTAATCGTGACAACCTTTTTCATTCCTTAATTGATATAAAATCAAAGGAAAGTCTTGAAAAACTTTCAAACAACAAAGAAAATGAATAATAGAAGGAAAAATACGCCAAACCATTGTCATACATCCGACTTGATTTATTATCAAGAAACGTTCACGACGAGAATGAAACATTTGCTTAAAGTTTACATGTTAAAGAAACTTTCAACAAGCATTACTTACAAATAATTAATTCGAGACTTAAAAGCTTTGAATATTTCTTCTTACTACTTAACACATAATTTTACTTCAACTTCAATACAACTTAATTAATATTTGTCATTTGCATAAAACATTTATTTCCTTTTGTTACACTCAAACGCAATACGCTCATTAAATATTTACACAATCGCACACAATTTTTAAGTTTAATTACTTATTTTATATAAACCTGTTAAAAGTTAATTTCTTATGACAAAAACAAATTTCTGATTTGATTTTCCCAAGGTACGAGTAATATTTTATTCATGAAATTTTTGTTTATCCATAAACGTCGTGTTTAGAATCTTGCGAAACCCCCAAGGCCAAAATCATGAATTAAAGAGAAGGAATCTAAAATACCATGACCGAGAGGACAGTTGGCGTAAATCTTTTCGCAGTTAACGTGGCTTATGCCAGCTTTTCGGGCATCTAAATAATCTTGATGTATTTTCTCGTGCTTTCCCGGTGTGAAGAAAAGTTGAACGAGTTCCCCGATCAGTCCATTGTGGTTGACTGGCGTTTCGGCGACTTCACAAATTGCTCGTAATATACATTCACGACCATTTCTTCCTTCTTTTGTTAAAACTTGTTCAACGATATCGTAAGCTATTTTTCTCGACGAATCTGATTTAAAAATAAATTCCCCATTTAAGCTTCTTTGGCGAGCCGGAACTTTGGTAAAAATTGTTGTGACGTTAGGTGGAACATTAAATTGATATTGAAAGTTTCTAATCGCATTACAGTTTATGAAAAGTGGGGTATCAATAGGTCCAAGATATCCACCTGGGAAGATTCATGCATAATTATAAAATTTTTAAATATTCAGATAAAATCTTCATCCGTTCTCACCAATAAATTTAGCGACACCACCGTTGTTAAAAATTAAAAATCGTTTTTCTCTGCTCAGTTTTCGTTCGTGACTTTGTAAACCAAAAGAATTTGTACGTGCAGCGAAAATGAGATTATTGAAAGATGAGAAAAGAAAAATTATGGAAAATCTCAACGCTGTTTTCATTTTTTTCTCTTTACGAGACCACACTTTAACACTTGGTGATTCTATCGGAACTGACTCAATTTTAAAGATTTGAATAAAAATTTCTTTACAACAATTCAATTTACTGTTTATCCAAGAAATTCTCGTCACAGATGACATAGATAACTTTTTCTTATAGAACTTCTTTTCAAAATGAGATATTTATTTCTTTAGCAATATGCATTCTAGATAGTAATCATCATTGAAATTCTATTCATGGAAAAAAATCTTTCTAATATATTCAGTAAATGTCTCATTTCCATGAAAATAATCTTGAAAAGGCATCTTAAATATTTACACATATTTCTTATACAATATCACTCAAAAGAAATTGGGTTTCCACTCTGCACGAATAACGGATAAAAGATGATCAATAAATCAATGAAAATGTCAGAAGCATTCAATTGGGTAATTGGTGTGTAAACTTTATTCGAAGTCAATTTAGATTATATTCATTATTTCTCTAATCACTTGAAAGATTATTGATTATCTTATATTCAATTTCAACCTATTAGTCATTTCTCTATTCTCGGTATAAACGGAGCATAATGAGCAGCATTAATCTACGAAATCCGTTAACAATTATTCATATTATGCTTTTCAAATATTACAAGAGATGGAGACACTTACTGTTTTCGTTAGTGTCTCAACGTTTTTGCGGTTCTAATCAAGGCTCTGTTCAGGATGAAAATATGTTTTCCCTAATGTAAACTTAATACCAATTTTATTTTATTTAATACACCACCGAGCATGATGTTTGTAAGGTCGACTTGTCTTCTTATAAAATCTTCGTCAAAACTATTTGTTGAACATATTTTTGGTAACTTTTACATTTAAAAACTTTGTAAAGAAAAACTTACGTTGGTCCAAAAACATCAGTGCATCCATCAATAAATACTTCAGCAGGGAATCGACTTCCAAAAGGATGAAATTGTGAACTTGATGTTGAAAACCGTGCAAACTCTGAACATGTTTGATAAAATATTTGACGGAAACCAATCTGAGCACCCGGCATAGTCCATTCATTTGCACTAAATAAACCACGAAGTGCTACATAGTCAATGAAGATGCAATCAGAAAATACTAATCTTGAGTAGCGAGCATATCTGGTAAAGGCATCATCATCATTCAAGTCACTCGTCATTAATTCACAAAATTCTTCAGTCTCTGATGGAGGGCCTTCTGTGAATCTTGTTGCATATGAGACAGCTAAGCCATTCATTAACGTTCCAATACCAATAGTTGTGTTTGTGATATTGTTACAAACATTCAAACTATTCTCAATCAATTCATATTCCTGATTCTGTAAAAATCCCTCAAGTTGTTCATAAGCTCGCTCTATTTGTCGATAACATTGCAATCCTCCAACTTGAACGAGTGTATTAGCAATAGCTTCAAGCATTTGTGTGAAGTCAAAAACTGCATTTAGCCGTGCACTTGAAGCCCAAACACCATCAATCAAGTGAGGATATTTTGAGCGAGCCCACACTGCAACAGATCCTCCATATAATTGACCATAAGCAATAACTTTTGAATCAGTAAGTGAACTATTTGATTCTTTAATCCATGTCACTAAATGTGCGATATCAGCGATGGCTTGCTCTGAGTTCAGAAATCTTAAATTTTCTAATTCAAGGTTACTAAGTGCGGAAAACGATGAATTAGTGTGACAACAAATGCAATATGATTCATAAATACTCACGCTGTTGGTCTTGTTTCACCATAAAACCTCACCGTTGTTCCAATAATAAGAGCGTTGAATTCTCTTGCCAAATCATACATTAATCCCATATCTAAATTTCCTGATGTTCCCTCACTTACACGTATGAATATTGGACCATTAGGTTGATGAAACTCATCGATGATATAATAAGGCTGTAGAATTAAAAAATTATTAAATTATTTTTTAAAAGCTTCCTAAAGCTCACCATTTCCCATTCAGCAGCATTTTGACGATCAAAATGATCTAATGGAACTGTAAGATTTCGTCTCTCAGCTCTCGGCGTTACAATTGTTGGAAGCTTTGGTTGTTTGAAAACATCAAAAGCTTCAGCTTTTGAACAAGCGACACTGATAATGAAGAATAAGAATAACTTTTTCATTTTTATTTAACTTCTTTTCGTTTTGGTGTTTCACCAATTAATGAATGATTTTGTATAATGCGCTTCAACTTATATAGCGAATTTCTTATCTATTGAAACTTTTCATGTGATTTGATTGCAAGCTTTTCAGAGTCTTATCATTCCCACGTGATTTCCTAGGGTATTGTCCAATACCAAAATATCATTAATTAGAGCTTTGATAAGAAACTAGTATAACTAGTTTTGATTGAGTACAAGCTACTTCGAAGCTTTCCGCTCCTGATTCATACTAAGGGTTTGGAAAATTTATAATTTAAGTTTCCTTCAAAAAACATAACAATAATGACTAAAAAAGTGTTAAACACACGTTATGTTTTCATGTTAAGAAAACGTTTTGTAAGAGTTTTAAACTTTTCGTCTTCCAATCCTTATAGCACTCTTCATCATTTTCAGATTTTTCTTCAGTTCCTAAGTAACATAAAGTCTTGTAATAAAATAAACAGTGTAAATTTTACCTTGAAATAGAATGAAATAGATTGATTACGAATTACAGATAAAAGATTATCAATAATAAATCAATGAAAATGTCAGAAGCATTCTATTGGCTAGTTGGTGTGTAAACTTTATTCGGTGGCATTTGAATAGCAATAGATTATATTAATTATTCCTCTGATAACTTGAAAGATTATTTATATTGATTATTTTTTATATTCAATTTAAACCTATTAGTCATTTCTCTATTCTCGGTACATACGGAGCATAAAGAGCAGCATTAATCTACGAAATCCGTTAACAATTATTCATATTATGCTTTTCAAATATTACAAGAGATGGAGACACTTACTGTTTTCGTTAGTGTCTCAACTATTTTGGATTAATGTGTCTCCGCTTACATACTCATAATCAACAAAAATTATATTTTAAGTTTTCTTAAGTTTTATTCACATAATTGAAGTGCCAAAGTAATCATGACTTCATCACTAAGTGTCAGTGCTGAAAATTTATCAAATGATCCGGTAAATAATGAGTTTATAAGAAAATTTCATGTGTTTTAAATTTTGTTGACATAAATTCAATTTTAAGATGAAATCACGCCCGATTTTAGTGTTTTATGGCTTTTCCCGATTCATATATTTGTTATTGAATGTGTTTAATGCAATATCTAACAAGACTTTTTAATAAATTTCACTATTGTTGAGCTGTGAAAAAGAAATTTGTTCATTTTTCCCATGAATTGTGTTAATCTAATTGACTCGACTTTAAGTACTTCTGTTTAACTGTTGATGACTAATACGAAATGAACTCGTTTCCAGACAAACGATGCAAGTTCTACAATGTGTTTGGAGCTTGCGTTGGAGGGCGAAAGATTGTGCAAATCAGGCGATTGCCGTGCTGGTGTTGCATTCTTCCAAGTAAGGATCAAAATTCAACAAGGAATATAAAAAAATAATCTTATTGACTTCCGGTTTAATTTTAAGGCTGCAATTCAAGCTGGAACTGATGATTTAAGGACGCTCTCAGCTATTTACAGCCAACTTGGCAATGCTTATTTCTATCTTGGAGATTATCAAAAAGCAATGCAATATCATAAGCTCGATTTAACATTGGCACGTTCTATGAATGACAGACTCGGCGAAGGTAATAAAAATAAAATGAATCAAATATTTACACATTAAATCGATTTATTACTGTAGCAAAGTCATCGGGTAATCTTGGAAACACTCTTAAAGTTATGGGACGTTTTGATGAAGCGGCTCTTTGCTGTGAACGTCATTTAACAATTGCACGACAGCTTGGAGATCGTTTGAGTGAAGGCAGAGCCTTATATAATCTCGGCAATGTTTATCATGCTAAAGGCAAACAAATTGGACAAAAGGAAGGTCCTGGTGACAACTCTGAAGAAGTTAAAGATTCACTCATGAAAGCTGTTGATTTTTATCAACAAAATCTTTCATTAATGCGTGAGATTGGTGACCGCTCGGCTCAAGGTAGATCCTGTGGAAATCTTGGCAACACTTTCTATTTGCTTGGCGATTTTAATGCTGCTATCGAACATCATCAAGAGCGGTTGAGAATCGCAAGGGAATTTGGAGATAAAGCAGCTGAAAGACGAGCAAACAGTAATTTGGGAAATTCTCATATTTTCCTAGGACAGTTCGAACTTGCAGCTGATCATTACAAGAAAACTTTATCACTTGCTATGGAGCTTGGTGAACGAGCTGTCGAAGCTCAAGCGTGTTACAGTTTAGGCAACACTTACATATTGTTGCGAGATTTCCCAACTGCTATTGATTATCATCAACGTCATTTGGGCATTGCACAAGAACTTGGGGACAAGATTGGTGAAGCGAGAGCTTGTTGGTCGCTTGGAAATGCTCATGCGGCGATTGGAAATCACGAGAAAGCTCTTCATTATGCTCAACTTCATTTGTTTTTGGCTAAAGAATTGGGTGATCCTGTTGGTGAAACAACTGCTCGAATCAACATTGCTGATCTCAAGAAAGTTTTGAATGTTCCAGATTCTTCGGATGCTGAATCGCTCAATGAACTTCATCAGAAATTGATGCAGAAAAACCAAAATGCTCCAACAAGTTCAAATAATTCGAGTGGAAGTAGATTGCATCGAATGCGACGGCAATCAATGGAACAATTGGACTTGATTAAGCTAACACCTGACAGTAAGAAACAGCAGTCAGTTGATCTCGATCATCTTCCAAGTCGGAATAATGAGAATTTCCCCACAAAAGTATCAAAGGAGGAAGATTTCTTTGAGATGTTATCAAGAACACAAAGCAAACGAATGGACGATCAAAGATGCACATTGAAAGCGATTGGAAGTAGTGAAAAGGATCGCAAACCTTTAGTGCAACAGAACAACAACATGACCACAAAAGACAACAAAAATTTACTCGAAATGATTGCCGACTTTCAATCAGAACGAATGGATGAACAACGTTGTGCTTTACTTCCTGGATGGAAGAGATCGGAAAAGAATCCAGCACCACCAATCACAGAAGCTTCAAATGACAACAACATTAAATCGGAACAAGATGAACCGTTTTCTGATATGTTACAATTGATTGAAAGATGTCAAGGGTCACGTTATGATGAGCAGGTAATTTAAATCTTTCTTCAATTGGCATTCACAATTTAATTATTGACATTTCACTTTCTCTTTATAGCGCTCGGAGTTGCCAAAGAACAACGTTGTTCTTGATGCAGAAACAAATGAAGCAAACAATGTACCAGTTAGAAATCAAGTGAATCCAAGAAGCACGTTACCAGATGAAGATTTCTTTTCACTTATAATGCGTGTACAAGGTGGTCGAATGGAAGATCAAAGAGCTACAGTACCAACAATTCCAAAAAATCAGCAACAGAAGAACAGCAAATAGAAAGTTTACTAAATGTTAGTAAGTAGTTAATTAATTTAAGAAAGAAATTCTTATTTTTGTCAGCAGATAAATTCACCAAACATTTATTTAGTGGATAATAACAACAGAAATCTTATGAAATTTTATTTTAAGAACAAAAGAACGAAAGAAGAAATGGAAAAACGTTTAAAATGTACAAAAAAGGAATATTGAAAGATTTTTAAAAGAAAATGAAAGAAAATTTATTGTCTTAATAGATAGTTAGCGTTTCTGTAGAAAGAAAGGACTCAAAAACAGTTCAATTGACACACAGAAACATTTTAAATCATGTTGACGATTGCCGATGATCAAGAGTAAACTTTGATATATTAAAAGAAAAGAAGAAGAAATGTTAATCTTGTAGATTTATAAGAACCAAAGGTAAAAGAAAATTCTCATAGTTCTCCATCAAAAGAAAAATGCGATCTTCATTTAATATTTTTCTAAACTCATAAACTTAATACTTGAGTTAAACTCTTTAACATTTCCATGTCTTCGATATTAAAAAAACAGCAACCAACTCTTTAGAGTACATAACAATGTTTAATTATTTAATTTTAAAGGATTTTCCACCAAAATTTTTCTGAAACAAAAACATTTCCAATTAGACTATTTTAATTATCTTTAATTCTACATGAACTTTAACATTTAAAGAGAGAAAAAAGCTTTGATTGCATTTAAATTTTACAAATTTATTAAGAAAAGTAGAAGGGAGAAGAAAAAAGTAAAATAATTAACAAAGATTAGTTTTTAAGTGAGAAAAAGCATCGCAGATTTACATAAATTAACTCATTCATTGTTAATGTTAAAACATCTTCTTTCAGCTTAATTTATAGATATAATTATAACAAATGAAACAAACACAAAGCTCATACTTATGTAGCTTAATTAACTCTCTGCCCTACAGCCTGTAAGGTGACCGGGGCAATAATTTTAAAATGTCCAAATTTTGATGAAACATTTCAAACCAACACTTTCTTTGATAAATAAAATGAAGAAAACAAATGAAAGAGAAGAGTTAGTAATTTTTTGCGAGCTCAATAAAATGCATGTAGCCTAAAGATCATAAAGTACAAACCATTGAGTCAACGGAATCTTCTTTTGATTAATAAATCATAATCGGAAATTGAAAATTCTCGCTTAGTGCAAACAAATGTAAGAAATTTCAATCTTATTGCACATCGCCTTAATCTGTTTCTCATTCGTAAAAGAAATCGAGTTTGTTTTGATAAATTTATCATCGATGCAGCTTACTTTTAGTTATAAATAACATATTTTTAATCGACACGCTGATGCTTCTTCCTGTAAAATGCAAATAATTTGAATTTAAATTATTTTTGTTTGAATTCTACTTCCAGTAGATCTTCCCTCTTAACTTTCCCCGAGATCTACTTCCAGTGCTTTTTTAATTGGAATTGAAGACATGAAAGTTCAAAACTTTTCTTCTTCCTACGACTGAATGCATGAACAACTCAATCGAATAATAAAAATTCCACACATATTCATCAGCATAGTTCACACATAAGTATGAATCATGTTTCATGTTTATTCATTTCTATTCATGTTTTTGCAAATCAATGATTTTCTCATATTTGTTCGAGTCGAAAGCCTCCACTTCAAATTTCATTTCATTTCGATTATTATTCTCATGTAATTATTTGTTTTTACATTTTTATCCCTTCGATGTTTCTCGTCGTATTTCACAACAACTTTTTTTTCAATTTTCTTTTTCGATTACAATTTTTATTTCTTTTTTTCTTCTTCTTTCCGTCGATATGAGAGTAAAGCGCGTTGTTTGCGAAATATTACCGATGCATAAATTATGTATCGCGCGCAAAGAGAATCTGGCTTCAAGTGAATAAATGATTAAGTGCGTGGTGAAATATTCAATTCCGTGCGATATTTAACTGCTATTTGTATGGAGTGTGGGTGGAAGAGTTTATTGATGTGCAATATGAGAGAATTTTTTATAAAAAGGAACATAAAATTTTGTCATTTATTTAAGTGGAGCCCTCAGAACTTCTCTTTCATTGCTTCTAACAAATGTTTTAGTAAATATTTGTTTTCAGATTGTTAAGTAGACGATTTCTTGGAATTAGTTTTGCTGCAAAGATTGGGGATTGCTTCTCATTGTTTTCCGCTTCCACGATTCCATTTTCTTTATCAGAAACATTGCTTTTCTGCTGCAAAATTGCGACATTCTTCGCTTTTTGTTTTAGTGTGTTTTTTGGGTGGATCGCGGATGCAATACATCGATGAGTAAAGTGGTCAAAAAGGCTGATTTAGGTCCGTTTGTAAGCTAGAAATGTTTTGTTAATTGGATAAAAATTCCATTAAATATCCTGAGTAAAGAATCGAATCGGCTGCGTTTTTACATTCCACCATTGGTAGACCAGAAAACAGCAGCAACAGCTTTTGCTGTTGCTTGCAAATCTATCTTAATCTTTATTCTTACAACAATGAAAAGTTTGCTCGAATTTCTCGAGAAAGAATTTTTAAATTCGATAAGTTAGATCAGCCAAATTTTAGTCGAATTTTATTTGCATGATTTTTGCTTCGAGAAACTTTTCATAAATTTTATTCCCTGAAACTAAATGTGAATGCAAATGTTAGTTTTGTTCTGTCGTCTGTTGAAGGATAAAATCGAAATTGAATTTCTTATTTTCAATGGAAGTTCAGTTTAAGGAGAAGAAACAAAAGAATATAAAAATCCTGATAATTCTTAATTGGCCACTTTCATGAGATTTGTTGTGAAGAATTTAGAAAAGACGAAAAGAGTGAAAGAGAAATGAATATCTAAGCATTGAGAAAGAGAACGAAAATTAATTAATTCGCAGAAATTTTACTTTTTTTTATTCACCAGCTTCCGAAACATTTCTTCTAGGATGATTTTTAAAATTGAAGAAGAAACTTCGTGGGAGAAATCTCGCATCAAAAATATTTTAATGAGATTTAGCAAGAATTTTCCCTCAGACAAGAAACAATGTCAATTTCAGTAGCCAGAAAGCTGAAAGCAAATCTTCGTTTAAGTTTTCTTCTCAATAAAACAAACATCGAGATATTTGGCGCAGCATAAACCTACCTGATCGCTTTTGATTCACTTTCGTGTGAATTTTCATTCACCAGTTTAAGCGAGATGAAATCATAAATCAAGTTCTCTTGTTGATATTCCGTTGTGGTTGCGCAAATTTTTGGGTCAGCATTTTTCATCGTCATTCAAGTCGGTGTCTCTAATTAGAAGGCATTTTGGGATAATTAAGAAGTGATCTATTGATCACTAAAGGATTGTTTCGTTTCATTCAGACAATGCTTGTTGATTATGGCGTGAGAGAGATTTCAGGTAGCTCAACATTCACTTCCATTCGAGGGCTACTGTTGAACGTGAAAAATTCATTTTGCTTCAAATTTCGAACCCATTTTAGTCTCTTTTATCTTTTTCTTTCTTCAAATCTCATGCACCAAAAATCATTTCGTTTTTCTTTTAAAATCTTACACATTGCTCTGATGCGATTGCTTTCTTACTTTTATTTATTTTTACACTTCTTTCATTTGCTACAAATAAAACTTCTTGCAAAATACATTTGTTTCTCAATTCACTTTAATACTTTGATTTGCTTTCGATGTTTGTAAATATTTCTAAGATCAATTGGAACAATTAGCAAGCAATTAGCAAGAAATTTAAATATTTACATAATCAGAAAAGAATCTTCAGACAATATTATCTAAATGGAAAGCGTTAATCTACTAAAATATTTTTTAGTTCTTTGACTGTTACATTGCCACTCATTTGTTTTTATTCTAAGATAGAAAATGTTTTAGATATCCACTAATACTTCAAACATGACAACAAATTTATCTCTTAATGACCTTGATGATGTTTACGACATATAAATAGAAGCAACTCAAATTCGTCCCATCAAAGCCATTAAGAATAAACCTTAATAAAGTTCCATGCAACTCATGTTGTGCATCTCTTCGAGAGCGTGTGAATGTGAAGGAGTCATTGCATCAGATTCACTGCTGTTTGGTGTGTGGATTTCGGTAGAAGTGTAAGAGGTAATATTTGGTGGGCAATTAGGATTTTGGATTCCGCCGTCTTGGCGCATGACGTTACGTCGCCATTTTGCACGAGCATTTTGAAACCAGACCTTGGTTTTAAAGAATATGTTGTCAATTAATTCATTTTGACTTCAATTGTTGAATATTTACCTGCAGAACTCTTTTAGAAAGTCCAGTTTTTTGTGCAAGTTGTTTGAGGTCTTTTGCATCGGGATTTTGATTTATGGCAAAATAAGATTTCATCGTTCTCAATTGGTGATGTTTAAACGATGTTCTCATTCTTTTATTTCGACTGTTTGGTGTCATAGCACCGCTCGATCGAGGTGATTGACTTCCGTCATACGACGACATTTCCATGCTATTTGGATTCAACTCCGAAGCATTCATCAATTCTAAACAAAAGGAAAGAAAATTTCACTTCAATTAAACATTCTGATTTGAACTTTTGCAATCAAATATTTGCTCGTGATTATTGCATCAACAAACGATGCTTTTCAGGAATATAAATGTGTCGACAACAGCCATTCCCTCGATTCTACAGAAGGAAAATGTTAACAATTTTAATATTTATTTAACAAAATGGAAATAAAGATCAGAGCGCGTCGAGAAATGCAAATAAACGAATATGAAAAGTTTCAAAAATTTTCTTTTGTTTTATTACACGCTTTTTAATAATATTTGTTTATTGTTTCGAAGAAATAAAATAAAATAAATAACAATGACATCAATTGAAATTGGACAATGCAAATGGCAATATTTTCTCTTTTTCAGAAGACACTTAAACAGGGATTGCAAAGTTTTCCATTTATTTGATCATTAATCGGCAGCTGAGTCCCTGAATCAGCGACAATTTTATTTTTCATTGGAAATCTTTGCCAAGCATGACTTCGGTGCGCACAAACACAATTCGATTCTCGTTTATCGCACAATGCAACCGAAAATGGCTCGCGGTGTTTCATTCTTTTTCTGACACATTAAATATCGAGAGAATTTCACGGGTTGTGAAAAGTTGTCATGAAAAATTTTACAATGAAAACTTTATAAAATTTTTAAACTTTTCAACATACCCAATCGATGTTCATTCAAGGATAATTTTTTTTCTCGCATTTTCTTTCCCTCATGAGAATTGAAAATAACAAAATTGTGTTACACTGGCAATGACAAAAATTAAGATAAAATCTTTAAAATGTGATCAAGTGAGATTTTTTATTTCGTTGAATTATTAACCAATATGAGGTGAAGCATGAAAAAATATCGAAAATATCAAACAAAATCTCTTTTGTATCATTAAGTGTTTCTTTGCTTCCTTTTATTTTGTCTTGTTTATCTGCGATCTATCAATGCGATCCCGTTGAAAGCGTAAAAAGGTGATAAGCACCAAAAAGTCACGTAAATGTTTACACGACGTTGAAAATTATTTCTAAAAAATATTCTGCAGTTGTTTTTGAAGAGTCTTTTGTGTCTTTAACAAACATAACAGCGAGTGAAAATTATTCTAGAAAACAACATGTTCATTGAAGGGTTGCTGTTGACAGTCATCAACGTTCTTTTGTTCTCTTAACGTTTTTTATATTCTGTTAATTAGATAAAAATCGATAGAAATATTCCCACATCTGACTTACCAAGACGAAGTGCACCGTCCTGACTCAAATGATGTTCAGGATTCCCATCAGAATTTGTTATAACAGTTTCGTCGGTTTGAAGGGCGGTTTTTCTTTTTCTTGGACGACCTTTTTGTTGGGTTGTTGTCGGAGGGTAATAAGGTATTTGTTGTAAAGGAATGTTAGATGTTTCTCTATGAGAATGATAAGAAAAATCACTTTAAGAAATGAAAATTCAAAGCCAAAAAGTCATCGTCAGAGCTTACAATTGAAGTTCGGTTTCATAATGTTCACAACAGAACACTCGTCCACCTCTTATCCCTGCAGTATCACCAGCTGACAGAGGTAAACCACAAAGCGCACATGAAAAGCAGTTGACATGAAAAATAAGATCGCGTGCTCTCATCACAAGATCAGACGATCCTATTCCAGCTCCACATCTTGCACATCGACGAATGGAGAATATTCTGAGAATAAAAAAAAGCAAATCAACCGTTAAGTTAAGTGTCCTTGAAACTTGCAATCAAAAACGAAAAGCGCAACGATAAAATGTCCCCTGCCGTATATCTTCAATTAAGTTTTTCAATCACTCTTCTCTTTCTATTATTTCTCATAATTTAAAGATTCATAATAAATTCAGGACAGAAGAAATATTCGAAAACAGAAGACAAAAATATCTTCAACATCAATTTTATTCTGTCAATGTTTCAGTTGATTTCATAAATACATAAAAAGAAATTTCTTTGATGTGATTCTTTCATATTTTAATCAATATTATGAAGATTTATAAGAGGAAGCTTCTTAACATTTTCTTTTCATTTTAATTATTCAAAAGTTTAGAAGTTTGTGAGAATTTCCTTTTAAATTATTTGTTAGACTCCAAATAAATCATTTTCAACTTTTCCATTGAAATTTATTTAATTCATTTTACTTTTTATTCCTTTAAAGAAAGCGCAATAAGAAACTTCTTTAAAGTTTAAGTTAAACAAACAAAACTTCTTATCTTATTTTGCTTCTGTTTCTGTTCTCCATTCGACTTTTACTTCGATTTTTGCTTTCGAGGGTAAACATGTAAGAAAGAGATTCGCATTGTCTCGAGATGTCTCAAGATATCTTTTTTTGTTTTCATTCAGTTCAGTTCCTTTTTTAAATCTTTTTTTCTTCACTGCTTTTCAACGCAGTCTGCTTGCAAAGAATCGTCCACCAAAATGGTTAACAGTTAAATAACGAGACAACGGAATAATAAAAGGAATGGAAGGAAAGAAAAAAGAAGTTTTTTCTGTTGTAACAAAGAAAACGATTTGCAAGTCAACTTTCGCATTTCAAAATGGAAGCAACGCATTCTCAATTATTGAAAATAAAGAATGAAGCAAAAAAAGTTTAATAATTTATGACTGAAAGTCCCGGAAATCATGCGTAGATCGATTTAAGTTTAAAATATTATTTTGGTTGTTCGAACTTTGAATGCATGCCATAAAAAATTCATTTCTTTAAAAGCGCATCTCGTAATCAGGTTTTTATCAATTTTACTTGCAAATGCAACGCTATTTATGTCTTATGGGCATCGAGTACGTAATTGGTGAGTAAGAATCTTAAGTATTTTAATTTATTTTTAAACGAAAGAAGTAGTTTCGATCCGCCTTTCCTTTCAGTATTCTTGTTGCCATTTGTTTGCTTTTCTGCTATGCATTGTAAGTATTCAATTAAATGTTATGATACGTATGATGTAAAACATTCTTTTATTTCTAGGTAATGCAGCATTAAATCAAAGAAATTGTTTATTAATGATCAGTTGTGGCTATCATTACAAAGAAGTAAATATTTAGTAGAGAATTTTATAATTCTTGTCTGCTTCGAACTCTCAAGCAGGTGTCTCAACTAATAATAAGCCTGTTGGAAGAACTCGCAAGATAAAGATATTCTTCACCTCTAATAATGTTTAAAAGTAAATCTTTATGTGCACTTTAACGTAGCTAACTATCCATACATACATTTTCCACCATAAATCAATTTTACTATTTACGAAAGCATAAAGAAAAAAACCGAAAACGAAAAAGCATTGAAGCACATCTCATGTAAATGCAATTCTCATCATCACTTGCGATTAACTTTAGATATTTATTATGCGAACGTTCAGGTGAAAAGAAGGGAAAAACACTTATTCACTTATTTATTATTTATATATTTGTTACGTTTGATCGCCTTCCTCACACGACAATGAACAAGAAACACAACAACACCAGCATGAAGAACTGGTTGAACGTCGATGAAGTTGAAGTTAGAAAATCTCTAGAGCATAATATAATTCCATAGAATTATGTTGTGGATATGTGAACAACATAAGTTCAAAAAACGATGCCAAACAAATTATTTTCATTAAAATCATCATCAGCTCTCTCTCTCTCTCTCTACTCTAGGAAAAGGAATCTAGGTATGTACATGAACCGAAAGTCTACCGCACTATATTATAAATGCAGCAAAATAGCAATTAGTGAAAAGCTCACAGGAGGTTTCATGATAAGAGGCAGCAACAGCAACTGCAACAGCAAAAGCGTGTTTTATTTGCTTTTTCGAGCCTAAAGAAGGCTTCATTTTAATAGCTTTTCGTGTTCAACCAAATCACTGCACTTTCACGAACAAATTGCTTTAGCTTCTGAAAACTATTTTATTAACTCGTTGTTATTGCTTTTAATATGAATTTGGGTGTTGAAGGATGGCAGTTTATGTTTGTTAAAGTTTAAAGTTCATTTTAGTTTTCAATTTATAGTTGAAAATACGTAAAACTTACCTATAGTAGTCTTCTTTGCAGTAAATCAAGCCATCTCGTGAATAGCAACTTAGTTCAGTGTCTAAATTCTGCGAACATCGACAGCATCTTAAACAGCTGATGTGAAATGCTTGATCACCAGTTAATAAATAGTAACTGTGAAATTAATTTAAAACACATTAAAATTAAAATTTTTATGAAATGAAATTAAGAAACTTTTACCGATCTCGTATCGTCGTGCCACAGCCAGAACATTTTTCGGGTGATTGTTGATCTTGATTCATTAAATCCTTTAACATCTTTCAATCTATAACTTCTCTCGTCTCTCCAAATCTGTTTATGTTTCCTTTTTACTTTACAGAACAAATTACATCATAAACATAAACTGTATTCAGTATTTCATTCATTTCAAAAATCCTGTTGTCATGTAGAAGAAAAGAGAAGAAAAAAAACGCAAACAAGTTAATTTACGTGCTAAACGCTTAACTTGTTGCCACCTTTAGCAGCGATATCAACTTTGTTGCTGTTGATTAATTAATAATTAATTATTATCACATTAACACGAAATTATCTCGAAGACGCGTCCAAGTTCATTCTTGATGCGAGTGAAATAAAAAAAGGAAAGAAGGGAAAGAAAAACGCAAGTCTTGGATGAAAGATTTTGCTTTCAATTTCTTAAATAAGTAAATAAATACAGAAATTGAATTATAACATACAATTACTGTTCATTTAATGTAGAATTAATAAATGACTATTATGTTGTCTTATGCGGTATTGAATTATAACTAAATTATTATTAACGGTCAAAAATATTCTTAAGATTATGCCAGACAGCAGCAATAGAAATAATAGGATGATAGGAATTTGTCATGAACTCCAATTCATTCGATGCTGGAGGTACAAACTCATTCCGAAAATAGTCTGATTATGCGAAAGGCCAATTATGGACTTAACCGACCGACAAATTAGAGTTGCGAGAGGCAAACATCAAATGGACATGAAAAAGAGAAGAAAAAAAACGCACAAACTAAATAAATTACACAAACGTCGATTAAACGGTAGCTTAATAATAACTCATACATGTTGTTGTTTGTTTATAATTTTTTTTCTCTTCTTGTGCCTTGTCTTGTCGCATTCTGATATCTGATAGACATTCCCAACTGTCTAGTGTGTATCAAATCCGCTATTTGAGTCGACATTTTAGTTTTTCTGTCTATATATGATTATTATTAATGCAGTTGATGTTGGGGCGGGTTTATAAGTTATGTTCTCCATACGATCTTAACATTGTTAAGTGACAAACATTGTAAGTGCGTTTCCATCAACACAATTTTCTATCGTTCACTTAAATAAATATTCACGTAATTTTCTATTCTACAAATTCGACAATCATTTAAATTTTTCCACACGATTTCAATTATTTCACTTTCGTGTACAATTATGTTGTGAAGTAAGCTTTCATGTGCATCAAATGATTCAACAATTTCTTTATTAATTCGTCGATGGGAGTATCAAAACTACTGTGAGCTGTCATGAGGTCAAAGAAGATGAACTTAATAGAAGTTTCCAAAACAATAATAATAATATCTAATAAAGATTTTATAAATTTGATCAGATAAATGACTATTTATGTACATTGTTAGTCAAATTCAAGTGACTATAAAAGAAGGAAGAAAAAAAAACATTTAAGAAACATGAAACTCTAATTAATTCAACATACAATTTAACATTTATTGGATTTTAATTATTTAAATAAGATACAAATCTTGCTGATTACTTCTAGCATTTTATTGACTTTCAACACGATTGTTTGTTACGCTGCTGACTGTTTAGATTGTTTCGCTGCTTAATTTGCCATGTAATGTTAATCGATTAAA
Source organism: Clunio marinus (assembly GCA_900005825.1). Classification (NCBI taxonomy): domain Eukaryota; kingdom Metazoa; phylum Arthropoda; class Insecta; order Diptera; family Chironomidae; genus Clunio; species Clunio marinus. The sequence continues at coordinate 1,698,638 of CVRI01000075.1, read as the reverse complement.
GTTTTCTAAGAAGAAGACAAAAAAAGCGACACGACAGCAATCACAATTTACAACTTGTGAACTTGGAAGCGAGAAAGCAACAGGTTAATTGAAAAATTATGCTGGTCGATTAACATTTAATATTTAATTAATTATGAGAAATGACTCAATTAAGTGTAGAGAGAGATTAAAATCAATCTATTCGATCTATGTTAACAATTAGATTTCCTATTTAAGTCTCGAAAAATTCAAATGAAATATTGATAAATAAATTGAGACATTTTCTCGTCTTACTCGAGCTCCAACATAATTAATTAATGTTCACGTGACGCAAAACATGATTTAAGTTAGAAATTTATTTATTTTAAACGATTTTTCTCTCAAGTTGAAAGAAAAGAAATGAAATTGAGTACAACAAACGATCTTTCGTTGCTTCTACAGTAATTCAACCTTTCAAGAGACAATTAATCATTTTCGATTTCGACTTAAACATTTTAGCTTGTTTTTGTGCTGTGTTCTTAGCGTGACTCCATTATGAATATGAATTCTGAATTATCCCAAATTATCATTTCACTGTGATATTGCGCTTGAATCGGAAATCTCATTTCACACCGCTAATTGGAAGTATCAAAATAAATTATTTTCGCAATAATTCATAAATTTCACGATGTATTACATTTCATAACACTAAGTAATGTCAGGTTGACGATTTGGAAAAATACTTTTGAAATTTTATGACAAAAAAATTGTTCAGATGGTTTTATGTTGACTAAATATCCCGACGGAATATTTCAAGATATTGACATGTGATGGAAGTCACTGTGATCGATAATGAAAGTGTTAATATTGGGACGAAACGGTTAATTGATAAGATCTCAAGGTCTCTAAAGCTCAAAATAATCGTGATTCACATCAAATATTTTTGACACATTAAATCTTTAACTGTTAATTGATTTTTAATTGTTTTTAACTATTATTGAACAAAAATATTTTCTGTCTCGTCTTGGATTCTATAAAATAAATAACATCATAAACATTGAAAAGCAAAATGACAACATCATGTCGAATCTTCCATTTTCAATGTTCGACATGCTTCAAAACATAAACAAGAGACATAAAAAATCACAAAAATTAACAGTAAAACCAGTTCGTGGCCAGAACATGAAAGTTCCTGATTCAGATTATGCTTCACTTTCAGATTTCTTTGGAGTTCATCATTAAAAACTTTTTTTTCATGCACAGAAAGTTCTTTCTGGCAAAAACATTCAGTTGTTATTATTTCTCTCTCCATCGCTTCTTTCTCTTATTTCACTACATAATTTTCATATCCTTATGTTGCTTTATATAGGACATTAAAGGCAGCAAAACACAAATTTAATTCATAGCATAAAAAATATTAAAAGGATAAACAATTACTTATTTCAGTAGCGATGACAATGTTACAAATACTGCTTGGCAATTTAATTCATTTATTCACAGCTGATGTCTCCTACGTTTAAGTGTATATCCAAAAATATTTTTAATTACTCAAACTTCACTTAATCTCTCTCGAAGAAATTCCTTCTTCTTTTATCTTTTTCCTTTATTTAATAAATATTTTAATTGTTTATTAAACAATCGATTCCGATTGATATTTCTTAACACCGACACTTTTTGGATTAAAAGATTTACGGAGGAAAATCAAATCGAGTCGACAGCAAAATTTCAACTATTTTTTCGCCAGCAAAAGAAAACTTATTTTTTCATGACACAATCTTTCTTCTTTTTTTTGTATATAGATATATTTCGGTGTGTCAGGCAAGAGCGAAAACAGTGGAAAAAAGCGAGCACATTCTAAGTTATGTATATCACTACGATGTTTGCCGCGCTTTGAAAACACAACAATCAGGAGACGAATTCAAGAGCGAAAAAAATCTTCTCAGTTTTTTTATTATTATTTTTCAACACCTATATTTTATGTGAGGAAAACCGAAAAAAAAAAAGTTAAAATAAACTTCTTTGAGCTGCTATACAATAGCATTCGATAAAGTCAGATGGAGTATATAAGAAAACGACGAACAGTAGGAAAAAAATTATCATTCGATGCATAATGAAAATGTTTGATGGTGTGCGTTGTGTAGGTATTGAAATACGATATTGAGGTGTAAAGTTGAATGTTTGGAAGTGTTGGTGTTTTTATGTTGTACGAGAGTAAAGTTTATATATCGTGTAAATACGAGATTGATGTTGTACATATTTTTCGCAAAGCGTTCTATGCTTCCATAAATGTTTCATTTTTTCTCCCTTTTTAGTCATTCATGAACTTTAAGTTCCCTTAATTCTTTTAAAGAGTCGAATGACTTTCATCACTGCTTCATTTATTCTCTCAAAATTTGTTAATTTTTGCTACTGATTCGGTGAAATGAATCGACGTAGAGATGTTTATGATGATACAAATAATTCAATTTAATGGCATGATGAATCATTACTTTCTTTTTATTTCTTATTAAAGACTCAAGTTTCGTGTGTAAGACTTCGACGATGAAAAAAATGAATCGATTCTTCATCCTGATGCTTCCATAAATATCTCAAGTTTTCCCTCATTTGATATCAGTAAAAGTTTTGCTGTTCTGATGCATCTTAAGATGTTCACCGAGTTGCAAGACATTTTTTTTCATAAAATTCATTGTGAACTTGTAGGAAAAAAACGAAGGAAAGAAGTAAGGAGAAAAAATGTTTTACGAATCGAATTGAAAGTTTATGTCTTAAAAATTTATTTCACGATTCTCGTTGAAACGAGAAAGATATGTATTGGAGGAATGTTTGATGTCTCACATGCTTCTGGAATAAGAAGCTTCAAGTAAAGACTGAACAAAACATAAATTTAGTTGAAGCTGACATCTCATGTTTACTGAATTTAAAACATTGATTTAATAAATGCTTATTGAAAGATATTTCTTCTTTGAACGTCTCTCAACATCATTCAATAATTGAATCCGATTTGAAATTCAAATCTTGAGATTTTTCAGTATGAAAAACTTTCGTTTCATGAGGTTCTTTATGAGCTTTCAAAAGCAATGTTTTCTTATGTAGATATTTCACGAAAATAATGTGAAATAAATTATTTCTTCTGATTATTTCTTATTTTGCATTGTTAAAGCAAATCCAAGGACCTCAATTATTTTGCATTAGCAACTCCATTCGTTACAAAAATCAGCAAATCTTGTTAAAGTCCAGCAAATTGATAGTGTTACTTGACATCGATTGTTCAGCAAATCGAGGAACTTTTTCAAAAGCTTTAACTATTTAGTTCAAATACGAGATAAATTAAATTTTTTCAGTTTCATTTCAGGGCATTATTGCAATAATTTCAACTTTATAAATGAAACTCTTAAAGTGACACTTAAAATGTTTACATGTTTCCAACATGGAAGTTGTTTATGTTGACTTTGTCATTGACGAAGTGATGATGAATTTTTCTTTCATTATCTATGAGAACAATTAAGAAATGCCAGTAGTGTAATAATTTGTAAATACTCGTCTGCACTCAACCACGTTGTAACATCATTGAAGAGCTCACAAACACTAAAGATTCGTTTTGTATATAGCGGAGGAAGAGCATAAAGAGGAAATGAATAAGACGGAAATTGTGTTCGTCGTCTTCTTACTTACATAGCTTTATGTATGTTTATTTATTTTTCCTACATTTAAATGGGAGTGTCATGATGTGCGTTTCTACAATTTCCATCTCACTCATCATATCATCAATTTAATTCAATAACATAAAACATTTGAAATCTCTTATGGTTTAAAGATGATTAGCATTGACGGTAAAAATTTTGCTTCAATTTGTTGAAGTTATTAATACCTTCAAAATTGCTTCATAAAGATTTAAGATTATGTTTCTTGGAAGAAAAGAAAATGTTTAATAACTTTGGAAAATGTTTCAATTGTGTTTAGTCTCGCAATGGTTACATCCAACATTCAATCTTTTTGATGTGCGTGATGCACAATTTACGCTTAGAGCTTTAATTTTTCTCCATTTTTAATGATTCACATTTGCTTTAGTTGTTGCTGATCGTTAAGATGTATTTATCTATTTAAGAAACTCATTATCAATGTCTACTTAATAATTTAAAGACAAAACTGACTCAATGTGGATCATTAAAACAATAAGAGAGAAAAAAAATCGCCGACCAACATTAAATCTTCATCCAATTTCAGATATTTTTGCAATTTGTTTGAAATATCTGCTTTAATGATGGATCGTTATTCAGATTTTGTTTTTGTTTTTATCATCATCATTTCAATAAAACAAAGTTTCCATCTTTATTTCACACATTGCACTTCTCTTCGCTCGATTAACGTTTTTTTAATTCTTCGGAAGCAGACGCGCGAGTTGAAGATTGTCTTCATTGCGTGCATTCTTCATGCAAAAAAGTAAGAAGCAAATGAGAAAAAAATGTTGGAAACAACAGAAGTCTGTCGGTGTATCGTTGTTGTTATTTTTTTTTCAGTTGTGACATTCGCAAATCAGCGCAAGATTCTGAGAATTTTGCATGTTTTTCCGCTGCTTTTTTCTCTCTTCTTATATTACAAAGCATTATTTTTTTGATCATTTTATTTTTAATGGCAGTTTCCCTATGGCAGAAAGTGTGTTGCTACATTTCATTCACAAAAATGTTGATGCGATTTCACTTTTCCAAAGAACTTGCCAAAAAATACGAACTGTGTCGCAAAGGAGAATCAGGCTGAAGAAGATGCTAAGGTTGAGTCCATTTATGGTTAATGAGGTAAAGTTGAAAACGGTATCACATATTTTCAGGAGGTACAAAACGGACTGCGACCAAATCAGCAAAATCTTTCATTGAAATCAAGCAGAAAAATGTCGAAAATTAAAATTCTAAATCTTGATAAGGAAGTTGAAGAAGGAATAAAATTTATACCCGTTAAAATCACCAACATATGTTTGAAGTTTATTCAAATGATTTGCAATAATTTTTTAAGGGCATGAAAGCACCTGACGATTTTCTACCCTAACTTTGTCAACAAAATCGATGGAATACCAAATTCAATGGTAAACGAATCACAAGAAAAGAAGATTATCGCCATGGCTTCTCCCAATTTAAATATCATACTGAAAACCCTTTCTTCTTCATCTTCTTCATTTCCCCGATTAAATCGTTGAAAAAGTTTTTCCACCCCTCGAAGTTTTAAAACAAATTTTTCTCTGTTTTTCATTCGAGCGTATACTCGACACCCCTCAAATTACACAAGGAATTTCCTTTCACTTCTCTCAGATTTGAAACATAATGATGATATTATAATAAACAAATTTCACCCTTCGCTATGAAATTCTTTAAAAGATTTTTTCTCTGGTACTTGAAAAATGTGTAGAGAGAACTTTACAATGCGCTTTTGACCATAAAAACATGCGTTACGAACACGCTAATATCCTATTATGTTCATGGATGATTTTCTGTATTTGTTTTCTCCCATGCGAACTTACGAAATCTTTTCTCTGTCACATCTCGAAGGGTGCGATATGAACCAAAACAAAAGTTCCTAACTACATTGCAAACATACAGAAGAGAACCCTCATTGATACTTTGACGTTGTCTCGGATCAGATTATCCCAATTAATGCGCTCATCGAGGAGGCAAAATCTGTTTTTTTAAATCTCTACCTTTTCATCTTAATTTTTATTTTCTGTCAGAATTTACTTTGCCTTTCCTGGGGTTGATGAATTGAACGATAACAAAGAACAGTTTGAATCGTTCGTTGGCATTAAAATTGCTGGTTGTTTGTTTGAAAGTCAAAATTGTTTCAATTCAATATTTACTGAAAGTATTTTATAAAGTCGAAGACTTTTAACAAACTTTAAAAAAAGTTTTTCATGTTGATGTAGATAATTAATTTATCCACAAATATTTACTGTATGTTGTTACTTGAAATCAGTTTTTAATCCATCATCGATCTGTCATTATTTCACCTTTACCAAAAGGAGCGAATGAGAAGCTTTGAGTTTTCCTCGTTATTGAAACATCTCTTCAAACTATAAGTCGCCAAATATGTCACCATCTAAAATGCACATAAAAAATGTTTGCGATTTCGTAACAAGGAAAAAGTGTTTTTGTAGAATTTGTTTCACATCACATCGGCATCAATATCTTTAGAGCTCAAAAGCTGTATGAAAAGTGCTGTAGTAAACAGTAAATGACACGAAATGAAAAACTTGCCCCATAGTGACAAAAACATCAAATTTCCATTTTTGGCTTCCACTCGACAATTTATGTAGCAATCATTCTCTCACTCTCTCATCGAATATGGAATGATTTTCCAAATGAAACGCTGATTTTATAATATTATACGATGAGAGAATAAGGAGTGAGATGGAGATAGATGTATGTGACAGCAGTGCAATATAATACAGATTTGTCACTTTATGGCATCAAATGAAACCGGCTTGTTCTCAAAAGCTTCACATGACGTTGACCTATTGTGCAAAATGAAAACAATTTGTGATGCAAAAGTTTTCTCAATCATGAATTGAGTGTTGAGTTGAATTTCCTCAACAGTTCTTCATGAAATTGCTTAAAGTAAAAATATAAAATGTTTGCTATTAAATTTCATGATCTTCCTTCCATTTGAAGCTTAATGAAAGGAAGTTTTGTCGCTTTTAAAAGCGAACGAGATTTTTTCTCCGACACATGATAATTTATGAATTCTTGCGGTTGAATGTGACAACATTCTACATCATCAAGTCATCTTAACAAAGCAATAATTATACTGTGCGCAATGCAACAATTTAATTTGCATAAAGCCATAAAATGCGTGTGAAAAAAATAGTAAATGTTTGCACCTTTGTAAGTTATTAATGCCTTAATTGAGAGTTGTTTCCACTGCTTTTTTAAGTGAATGTAAGTCACCCGAAACGTAACATTAAACCATCCCTTTTCCGATGGAGGATTTCATAAGAAGGGAAAATGTCATAAAACATTTTTTTTGCGTTCAAGGGAAAGAAATTACCAAAAAACTGCAATAAATAAAAAGTGTGCACCTCAAATTAATGTCATCGATGCGTTATTCGTTGTTGTTGCGTTTGTTATTGCTGTAATAACCACTTTATCAAACTTTTATGTCACTTATACCTACGATCATATATTTTTTATAACAACTTTTATATTAATAGTTTATGCTGATTATATACAATTAAGCGATTTATGCTTTGACAGGCAATAAAAATGTTTTATTTTTCTTCCCTTCTTTTTGTTTGTCGCAATGTAATGACATGGATAGTTTACTCATACATTTTTTGCTTTGATATCACAATTACGTACGGTCTCAATTTCAAATGCTGTTGAATTCAAAGCACTCATCGTGATCATCAAGCAGACGTTTCTATAAGAACCTCTTCACTGAACATTATTCATTTCAAAGAATATTTTTAACAATAACGAAGCACTTCAAAGGCCAAGTGGCTTGAAACTATTGACTTCCAGTGAGGTCCTTAATGAAAACAGCTTGTATACGATATTATCCTTTATTTAATATTTATTCACTGACTTACTAACATTTGAAACACCAAACGAACAAGAAATTATCATCGAAAAGAATCGTGAAATGTTTAATGTGTAGTCTTATGAATATTTATATTTTTTATTGAAATATTTGTCGTCGAGTCAGACTCGAAAATGTCTGGAAGTTATTACAAGAACAACCTTCAGTTGAATCAAATCAAAGAACTAACCATTGTTATCAACACAAATCTAACAAAACTTTTCTACCAGCTATAGAACTAAAAAAAATATTAAAAAAATCACTCGCGTTGTTTGTTTTGTCCACTACAAATAAAACTTTGAAAATGCCAATCATAATCAAAAGAACATTAAAGAAAACATTCATTCATTCATTCAAACAAAAAACTGGATAGAAAAAATAGTTATTCGACAGATTCCTGTTTCAGTGACTTGTTTGATTTTTTATATTGACAGCTGATTATCAATAAATAACAAATGGATGGGAAAAATTTCCTACGTCGTCTCTAGTTAAATAGTCGCTTGTCCATCAAAATTATTATTATCTTTTAACTTGTAGCAATTCAATAATGAAACAAAGTCACTGTTTAGCATTACAAAACTTTCAAAGTTGCCCTCAAAAAGAGATTAAATTTGTTGAAATATTTACGACAAATTTATCGTTTTTAAATTTGCGAATTAATTAATATTCATGGTTGAATTAAAATAAAGTTATTACTAAACTTTCAGAGTTTCCAGCTCATAAAATTGTTCCGGTAACAATCCAACAGTGTGTTGACGATAACGATCAAAGACCCGTGTAATCACAACATTAAAAACCCCAACTGACGGTATAATTGAAATCAGTGAATATTTTCATTAAATATGATAAACATCAACGAATATGCTATGAGTGAAATCAACACATTGGAAAATGTTTCTAACAACATTTTAGATGCTCCCTCCATACAACCAACGAACCAACCCCTGCTGTTATCAATTGACAACCCGTTGTAGGAATTTTTTCCTTCTTTACAAGCATGCAAGCCTCGTCATTGATGTGTAACTTTGAAATACAAACAGGAAATATTTCTCTCCCCGTTAACATTTTTCATAATTATTATCAACGATATTCGATCTACTGATGTTGCGATAGAATTTCAGATGTTGAGGGTTACCATATTTTCTACCAAATTATTTCTAATTGATTTAATTAGACGATTGTTGCTTTTGCAAGTGTTTCAAATGAAAGTTTTAAGGGTGGAATGGTTGGTAACATTTTGACTGGCAATCTTTTATCGATTGTTATCAATATGAGATGAATGTTGTCATTCAGAGAATTGCTGTGACACATGTTTCCATTTAATATCACAAATAATAGAAGTCTTCAATATTTATCATGCTACTGTTGTTGCTGTTTATCTTTTAAGGATCATCAACAAGTTTAATTGAAACATTTTATTGAAATATTTATTTATTAACTTACTTCATAAAAAAGAGTTTAAAAATGAAGGTGAATGAAACTTTAAAGTTATTTTGTTTTTCTGTTGGTGTAACCGCGGCAAGCTTTCCAATTAAATTTTTATCATTTATAAGACAATTTTGTTGTCGCGCAAAGCACATTAACAGCTTGTTTGTTTTCTTTCTTTCATAAGTAGTCTTGCTGTTAAATACTTAGTGAAGAAGAGAACAACTTATGAGAAGACATTTAAAGCATACCCGATAATGATTCATAAATTTTATTTTCATTTCGAACTCTGTGGTTGAAGACTTAATCACGATTGGATGAATGTACATCTGATAAAGATCTCAAAGAATAAAATAATATCGACCAACAAAACAAGATGTTTTTAGATGATTTATGAAGCAGTGTGTCGATATAAATAACAATTGCGATTAAATGAGAAGAAAAGGCTTTTTGATTGTTTATTTAATTTTGGAAGCGTGCGTTGATTTATTATCTACCTGAGCACTAAATTGTGAATTTTGTGGTTGAGTGAATGACTAAACATCAAATTTTGACGATAAACATTTCTCACGAATATTATGTAAAGGACGACGATATTCCAGTTATGCTTATTGCGAACATAAGTAGCAGTGATAATATCAAATTTTTTTACGATTATCGTCGTTTTCATTCCCATAAAGTTTCGGCGCCATCATTTGAACATCATTTGACTTTGTATCTAAATGTCAACCATTCAAAGATCAATTCGGTTAAAATGTAGTTCCTTAATGTTTCTTTCATGCCTTCTTCCTGATTTTCAATGCACTAAAGGCTGCTGTCAGGAAGCATGGACTGAAAGAAATAACGAAAAATGTTCAATCTCAGTATATCAATGTTACATATTTCACTGAACAAAAAAGAAAACGACATAAAAAAGTTTTTTTCTTTCATTTGGCCCCGAAACAGCAACTCTGTAACTTGATGCTCAAAAGAATTGATGCGGCACCGGGTGTTTTCTTCTTGCATATATTTCACTTTTCAAAAAGAACACGACACGAGAGGAATAAGATTTGATGAAATATGTTTATTATTGCAGCAAACATTTAGAGATCTTGAGACATTGAATTTTAACCGCAAATAGGCTTAGCTCTTGTATTTTTAGAGATCAGATTTCAATCTATCGTCTTTAACACAATAAAATGGGGTTGCTTGAAATATGAAGCGAAAGAAGATTGACAAAGAAACTCAATCTTCAACTAGAAAGCAATTAAGACTGTTAATCTGACTTCTGGCAACTCTAGAGATTCACAGTTTCAAGTGATCAGTGTCAAACATCGTAAATCTTTGTTTTGAAACCAAAGTGAAGCGAGAGATTATCTCAATGGCACTCCAATGGTTTATGATGTTAACTTGATATTCATTTTCGTTTCTGACTTACGACAATGATGCTTTAGGACGCACGACTCTCTTTCTCCTTCGGACATAAGCAAATATTTATGTGAAGTGAAACATAACAATCAATATCACACTCAACATGAATTAAAATGTCAGATTATCTTACAAGAGTGTGAACTAAACTTATACGGAAGTCTAATTGTGCAATTCCTTTTTATCTTTTCACTCAATCGCTTCAAACATTCTCATCACTGTCAGGCGGTTTTTGACGAATTTAAAGTAAAGAAAAATATTCATTTTTAAACATCTCACAAAAATTATCATTTCTTTTACATAACAACATCGAACAGGCTATAATTTTCACAAACAGTCGATGATTGAGATGTTTTTTATATTAATTTATTTTCTATCATTTTCGAGCATGGGAATTTTTATCGCGATCAAGATTATGCAAATGAGAGAAGCGATTTAATGTAAGGTGGATGATATCTTTCTTCTTCATTCGTGTTCTTTCTTCTGTTTGTTCTGTTGATCTTTAGATATGAATCGTGATAAATTCAAAGGTGGAAGAAAAGAAATTCGTTGTCTGATTAAGAGAAAAGTTCATTTAAGCGCCACTTATTCTCCTTCCTCCCACGCCACTGTTTGCTCTTCTAATATCCTAAAAATTCCATGTCAACAAAACAGATTAACTTTCAACTCAAAAATAGAATTTTCAACGCTCTTTTCTTCATTTTCTTTTAAAAAAGAAACTTAATCAATAAACTTCGACGGTTTATTCTTCCAAATGAAAACATTTATAGTCGACGGTGTTTTTATCGGCGCGCTCACTGCTTGAAGACTTTATCGTGTCTTTTTAGAGGTATCCGCTTGTTATCTTGATTTTTATGGGATTCGAGGACATAAATATCAATGAAAGTAGACTTCAATAAATGTTTTAAAATTTTCGAGTTCATGTTGCTTATGAATTTATTTATATTTAAGTCTTCTGCATTTATAAGTGGCAACAGTCAACGTGATGTGATGTAACTGAAGTTGAGTGAGAAACTAGAAGACGATGTAAATATTCTAAAGAAAATTAAATTTTATTGCGCTCAACTTCTAACGAATGACTTGATTATCATCAATAACTCACAAGAACGCTTTCTAGGCTTATGTCGTGTTGTACGTTTGCAGCATCTGAAGATTCACTTCATTAGAATACAAATGATGGAAGAAAGCTTTGGCGGTTTGATTAAGTTTCTTGTTTTAAATTTCTTTAGAATATCAAACGAAGGGCGTGGGTAGCTGAAAATTTAGATTAAATCGATAAACACCAGCAATCATTGACAGTGTTTCTATCTTAACGTTCCAATTTTCACGATGAGGTGACATCTTTATTTCTTTATTATCGATTTAGTGATCTCCCTTCTCTACTGCTGACATGATTGCTTCCAATTTTAGAAATCACTTCTCGAGAAGCTTCGCTTGATTAGCGATTGACAAGTGATTTGTATTAAAGTTTCGTCCAGAAAAACTCGTCAAAGTTTTTTAAGAAATTTTGGTTGTTTTTTTAAAAAACTTTTATGCGTCTCCAATGTCGTTTTCACTCATAAATCATCATAAAATTCATAAACTATGTAACTAGAGCATTACACATGTTTTGCGTTTTTATTCTGTGTTTTTGCTGTTTCTGTTTGGGAAAGGCCATTAATAACTTTTCTCAAAACACTCGCGTCTGGTGATGCTACAACTCATGAAATATTGATATGATTTATCTGGAAATTAAAGAAATGTTCATCTTCATTCCCGGAAAAAAGATTGAAAAGAAACGCCTTCAACACGCCCAGCGAGACTAAATAAAGGATGAGAGAATGGAAACATATTACGAAGAGAAATTTCAAGTGTTTTGTGCTCTATCGACTTTACTTAATCTTAATAATTAAATTTAAATATTTTGATTCACGTTCCCACAACTTCTACTGCGATCTTGTCTGAGAGTTTCTTCTTGAGAACATTCCTCACTGGGAAGTAATAAATATCAATATCTTTGCTTCTAACCACAACAAGATCATTGTTACGCAACATTAATTCCAAAAATTTTAAATATTTTCCTTTCGCGTCTGAGAGACTCAAACACATTTATTTTTGCCATCGTGTCTTTAAATTTTGAGTCTCCTTAAAGGGTCATGCATGTGTTTAATAGACCTTAAAAGAAGTTTGTGATTCGAATCTCAGTTTATGAAGAAAAACGATTTTTCGAATGATAGACAATGATAGAATGAACGAATGTGAGGCCGGCAGGAAGTGGAACATGTAATTATTGAAGCATTCTTAAAATCAGCCACACATAAATATTCAAATTCAAATCATCTGGCGATATTCGATTGGACTTTTCACATACAACGAGTAGTTCTGGCGCCTTTCTTCACTTAAATCAGTTTCATTCACAAAGCTGATTCTTCACCTTTTTCAATGACTTCATAAAGAGACGGAAAATAAGAAAAAAGTGAAAATAATTAAATTCACGTTTTAATGGCTTCCGAAGTTGGTTAAAACTCTATTTCGGTGCTGTATAATTTACGAGTTCGAGTATATATTTTTCTTTAATTTGTTTTTCTTTTCTTCAATGAGAAATTACTCTGACTTAGTGCTACCAATCTTTTAAACGGTACATGCCTTTAGTCACTACCTCTCTTACACGTTCATTTAAGCAAGCGCCTGGGAAGGAAATGCTTAAGATGAAAAATATTTTCGAATTATTTGATGTTAATGATACAGCAAACTCCAAACCAAACACACATTTCCATTCTCAATTAAAAAGCAACATTTGAATAATAAAACTGATTTTTAAGTGCATGCTGTAAAATCTGCTCTATCTACCTAGGAAAACAGCAGTGGAGCTCTTAAATAAAACGAACACGATATACCTAGCAATTTAGTGTGAGCTCCACTTCCATTCCACATTAGAAGTTAATTGCACTCATAAAGGCTTTTCAGATTTTATTGCATTTAAATTTTTTAAGATATTCATCCACTACTGACAAATAATTTAAATCACATTCGAAATAATGTCAGCATGAAATTTATGGTCAAATAATTTAAATCTGTTGAAAACTTACAAATTATTTGCCGAGTGACAACAGAAATGATCAATTGATTGCACATGAGACTAGACGCTTTAGCTAAATTGTTGATAGTTTTCTACGACCCTCACATAAAACATATTTACTTGAAAATAAAAATATGCTCGCAATAAAAAGGCACTAAATATCCATAATCTGACACGCATCAAATGCTAACTAATTGCAAGGCATACATAATGACTCTTGTGTTTCCTTTGTGTGCACTGCGGACTTGTAAATTGTAAAAAAAAATCTTTGAACCCTCTTTTATTTGCTGTAACTTTGTGAAGCATAAAGCAAAATCAAATCTACATATCTAAGTCATCAAATATGTTTTTTAAGTAAGTAGATAAACGCATTGAGCGTACTTTTGATTTATCACGTGTACCTTCTTCATTTCATTTCATTTTTTTATCCTTTCAGACAAATATTTAATGACGTTTCATATCTTGACAGAAGTTAAATCCGAAATTTCTTGACATAAGAAAAGAATTCAAATGATTTCCACCGAAAACATGAAAATTGATATACGAGAAGCGAGGGAAATTAATTTTCCTTCCTCTTTTACATCTACCTAAGGTTTATCCCTTAGCTTCGCTTGTAAAGGTTGCATCATTGTTGGAAATTTCCACCCGCTGCGGTGCAGTTGCGAATACTCGGAAGTTGTTTTGTGCACGTGCGATAGCTGTTGACAGAAATACAATGCAGACGATCTTCTCTAAGAACATTAAAGTAGGTTTATTAAAAAGACTTGAAATCCATAAAAAATACACGAATTTGTTCAGTGCACGTGACCTTTGTTATAAATGAGAGGTTTTTGGAATTCACTTGAATTATTTTTGTTGATGCAAGAACAAGAGCAAAATAAATTTTGACCTCATTAAAAGCCGCTTTCTTTCTACGGTAGCTGCGCGTTTCAACGCCCTTCATTCAGTTTCCTTTTTTTTATTCCACCATTTTAGGTTTTCCCAAAGATTTTCCACGAAAGGAGAAAACTTCTTTTATGAATATCTATTTGATGCATTTGAGTTGGAATAATTTTATTTTCTTCCGTTTCGAGTTGCTCAAGCAAAAATGAAAATCCTTTTAAAGGAAAAACTTTAACAAAGAAAGTTTCTTTTTGACAACATTTCTGCTCATCCTTATATTGAATCATCCTCATTATTTTTGATACTTTTTTATTCACTTCAAAGTGACAACAGAATGTTGAATAAACGACGAATGTCGCCTGCAGAAGCAAAATCGAGTCGAAAGAAACACGAGAGAAAATGATTTGAGCCGTTATAAGAGTTTAATGATATATGTGTCAATAAAGTTTCCACAGAAATCATCAAATGACCTGATAAAAACTGTAGAAGATGAAAAACATAAAAGAAGGCAAGAAAAAAAGGCGACTGACTGCAAGAAATCGAATAACAAATAATATCTTTCTGAAGTTGCAGTTAAAATGATTGAAACGAAATTGCTTTTGATTAATTTTAATTTCTCTTTTTTTACCTTTCGGCCATGAATATTTATTGCCGACAAACTCAGCCTGGAAGAAAACACAGAAAAATAATTTCGGGCTTCGAAATTGAAGCACAAGAAGAACTTTTGAATTGCCAAAGGCAAACCAGAAGACCGGGACAAGACAACAAGCAAGTTGTAATCAAGTTGGATTTAAAATCAAATCAAATCCTTACACCGATTGACTATCATTTATATCAATGAGTGGCCAATATGAAGGTGCGAATTATGATTAACTTTCTCGCCAATTTCTACTTTGAAGTTGCAACAAAATTTCTCAATTGCACCAACTTGAAAAGATGATTTTCGTCTTTGATAAAAGAAAGAATGAAAGAAAAGCTGATGAATCATCTGAACAAATAAAGCCTGTAAAGACATTCCGATTTTGATTGTTTAAAAATCGATAAGGTTTATGAGAAGAAGAAAGAAGACTCAAATACGGTAGCAAGGAGTGGAATCTGTAATTATAAGGTTCATTTAATTGCATATCATTACAAAATGAGACAGCGAATTGGTGAGTTCCAAGTCTGGAACAAGCCTAAAGGAAAATACAGTCATAAGACATGAATGAAGAACTTTAATAACAGGTTGGTGTCATTCCTTCTTCAGACAAACGAATCTGTTCTATAATTTTCGCCGAGAAGGTTTGGGGAAAGTATAACGAAGACAATAAAACATTCCACTTGACGTTACGTGTGAACCTTCGCGCCTCATTGTACGATCTAAGGATAACAAGCGATCTTCTTACTTTCTTTCCTTTGAAGTCAGTTAAAGTGAAATATTTATCCTTGTTTTGTTGAAGATGAACGAAAGTGAAATAAGACTAATTGGGATGATGCTCGTCTTTTGATGCCGCTGCAAGTCATTGGTGATGTTGAGTCAGCATAATTTTTTTTTCTTCTGTTTTCGCCCCGAAGTTTTTCAATTTAAACAACAAACATTTTATGCAACAGCAGCAGATCTTGCATAAAAAAGTATCAGATTATAATAATTATCGAAATTTGTAATAATCTCGTAGAAAATATCTCTCATTATGATCATTAATTGAGAGATATATATAATGATTGGAAGCCTCTTCCCTACCTGCTTTTCAATTATCAAAGATGCAGCACACGTCATAATTTCCAGTAGCGATAAATTCCAACAATCAAATATTTTTTTGTCTAATTTTCGGAGAATGAGAAATGAAAGAATATTTAATTATGGTTGATTATTGAACGGAGGTAAGACATCTCATCTTTGTTTAACATAATTCTCTCCTTTCTACCTTATGCTTAGTTCTTTCTTTGTCGAGTCATATTGACCTTAAAAATCAGCAGCTTCAGAAGTTGATTGTCTAGAATAGAATTCGAATAAATACGCGAGAATATCTCAATCGAGTTTCTCAATCTCGCAGTATTTATGTTTATTTCCCAAGACGATAGACGATGAAAATGAAAAAAAAAACTCTGTCGAAATTCTAGATCGTGATCAAGCAATAAAAGGAGATTATTAATGATAGTATTTTATAATTCACAATAGTCATTTGAATGAGTTGTCTAAAGAATGTTATGTTCGAGAGATCGTAAGACAAAAATTTCTTCGTAGACACGTCGAGAACTTCCAACTTCAACTTAATAAGAAATGATGAATAGTTGTCGATAGTTAATACATAGCTGCTGTTTGGTTGACGTTAACAACAGGTCATGATTATTATATTATGTAGATGTGTCTGGGAATCCGGACAAGACAAGCTGAAAGTAAAATTTCAAGGCCTTTTCTTTCATTAGATTTTTAAGACACAAAGAAAAAGAAATAAAATTTCTATTGAATAAAATTTTTTATTTTCATTCATAAATTTATTCATCTTATCACACTACATAATTATTTATGTTTAATATTTTAAGGAGAACAGAAAAGAATTCATAAATAGAACTTAATTGTGTTCACTAAATATCTTTTAATTGTCTAACGCAATAATTTTCATAAATTTTTACACACGTCTAACTTTTGTTTTATTGATGTGAAAGAGATTACAGCAATTAATTGATTAATTAAATTAACACCATAAATTTGAAATTACTGGTACAGTTAGAAGTTACAAATTAAACTAAAATGAATAATTTTTTATTTTATTTCATTTCTTTGACAGCTTCTTGCAGTGCAGGATTTTCCACAACTGCGATTACAGTGAAGTTGCAATGAAATATTGTTGCATTATAATTATTTTAATTGCAAACTAATTTTATAGCGTCTCACTTCATAATTAAAATATTTTTTTATTTGTCAAAAATAATAAAATATGAGAAAGAAGGAAAAGAAGTGAGAAAAAAATTATTTGATTAAAAAACACTTTGAAGTGAAGATTTTTATTTTTTAATTTATTTAACTTCACGGGTCTTGTGCCTCGTGTTGCAGTTCTTCATTATAAATATTCATGCAGCAGCTAGTTGAATGCTTCGATTGAGTAAGCACAGAAGAGATGGTGGCTGATATCTCCGGAGACGGGGACAAAAATATTTATCGTGAGACAAATGACTCAGACTTGAACGTTTCTCATGTGTTGTGATTATCTGATGATGTGTGAGACAAACTAAGACTGAGATTTACTCCATTGATGTGGGCGATGGTGGTCCAAGCATGTACGATGGGCTGTGTGGATTATACGTATCTAAATCTATCGAACCTTCGCCTTTCTCACCATCTATCGCTTTTCCCTCCTGTTTCATCATCATTCGGCGCCATTTTGCACGAGCATTTTGAAACCAAACCTAAACGTAATCACGAAATGAGAAGAAGGAGAAGAACATGAAACAAAATGCTCATTGAATGCTCATAAAAAGTTGCAAAAAAAAGTTTATAAAGCATAAATCAAAGATAAGCACGTTGTTATTGTGAAATTTATGCATGTGGCAAAAGAAAATGAAAAATGAACTTCCAGGAGTTGCTTCAATCTTTCAATTTCTTAAATTTTCAAACATTACTCACTTGCAAAACACGCTTCGGTAATCCAGTTTTCTGTGATAATTGTTTAAGGTCCTTGGCATCCGGATTGTGATTAATTGCAAAATACGATTTCATTGTACGCAACTGATGATGTTTAAACGATGTTCGCATACGTTTTGTACGTGATGATGCATTGCCCATACTGCCACGACCAAAACCCAAATCCATGTAATCAGAATTTAAATCTGAATGGAGAGAAATGAAAGAAAAATGAAATAAGATTAAAGATTGCTGACTCGCTTTATCATAAATATGATTTATTTACATTTGATTATTATTTAATTATTTTTCTTAGAGACACACAAATATCAGAGAGAGAAGAACATTAAATGATGAGATGGCAAATACAAAAAATGAATGCAGGTCGATTCTAGTTGCGATGGAATTCAACGATGATGACTACACAGCTATTTAAATCCGTTTATTTTGGCTACCATGAGCCAGCATTATTTTGTGATTATTCTCAACTCATTTCGGTTTGCCTTCTTTTCAAAAAATCATTCTTACATCACTGATGATTCTACACATGAATTGAAAAATATTTATTTAAGTATTCTTGAACCATAAAGCCACGCGAAAGAAGCAAGCACGAAACAAGAATCGTTCGGAAGCTTCAGCACTTAAACGGTAGTGAAAATTATTCTCAAGTTACCCGACGAAGAGTTAAATTTGAAATTATAATGATGGAATTATTAGTGAAATGGATACGAGGTTATCGTGATATGATGTTGTTAGTATAGCATGTTTAAAATCGTAAACCTCGATGTTTATGAAGAAGTAAAATTTTGTTGCTCCTTCCAAGTGGTTTGAGTTTCAATTCTCACCGATTGCGATTGATTAAATATTTCTCTTACGTCAAACCAACTAAGTAAGTTTATTCGATTATGAAGTCATATAATTAAGTTCGATCGTTTTCTTTCATCCTTCGTTCAATTCTTTACAATAAAATTATGTGAAGAAGACGTTCGTCATCTTTCTTCTTCTCTATTGTTTCTTCCATCTCTCTTTTGTTCACCATCATGTCGATTGCATTCTTCTGCGCATGCATTTCAAAAGCAAAGAAGAATGTTACCGTATCATGGCGCCTTTTGGAATCTTGTTGTGGTTACTGACTCAGTGTCTTCAATTGAAGAGATTGGAACAACAAAAGATCTTCATGGCAACTTTTTTTTTTCTATCTTCTCTTCTGCTTGCTTGTCTTGCAGTCTTTTTAAGGAGGACGAGAAGGAAACAAAAAAAAAGAAAAGAGTTTTGATGAACAAACGTGAATTGTCTGAAGAATTATTGTTCATCATAAAACGATTCAACTTCCACGAATGTTTTATTACTCTACATTTTCAAGAATACCCTCAATCGATTGTAGCTGGTTTACGATCGCTCTCTTACTTTTTTTTTGTTTTGTTTCATTCGAAAGTCATCCAAAGACTTTTTTTATGATTCGTTTCATGTATCAATCTAATAAAAGGAGATGTGAGATTTGTGTTTCTCTCTCAGCAACTATCAATAATAAAACAGTGGAGAAATAAAATATCGCGTAAGGGGCAATTCAAAATTGAGGTCACGTCGTTAAAACTTTTCTTTCTCAAACTTTTATTATTAGCGACAATAAACATAAATATTTAATCCAAAGTGGATACAAAATGTTACATTTTATCAACAGACATCGAGTGAAAAGGAAAAAGATTGTTGATTGATTTATAATGTTGGGTTGTTGTTTGTTTGCAACGAAACATCCCTTCACCGCCTGAAGAAGGATAATTTTCAGTTTTATTTCAACTTCAGAATGTCCGTAAGTTATAAAGTTCTGGGATTATTATCATGCTGGTGTTAAACAGTTTATTTATGTTGTACAACAATTTCTATGCACCAGCACATCATCATCATCTTCTATCTAAATATTTATCATGAAAATATGAGATTGAAACTTCCTTTTCATGTAACCGAAACATATCTTTTACAGGAGTTCATTTTGATGTTGATGTTCTCACCGATACTTAGTTTTCGTTGTTGGATGATCTAATGAATTTGTTTAAATAAACAATTTATGATTGGACAAGAATTTTTCAGTAGAAACCCAACGGTGAGAAGGAGCAATAAATTTACAGCATGGAAGTTTCAACTTCTTGCTTGATTGTCGCTTTCGTCAAATTTTTATCGAATCTCTGCTTGCATGCAATTTATCTCGAGTCCAATCTGAAGGAAACAGATTTATTGATGAGCGGTTGTAAATCTTGATAGCTCAGGAATTTTGCTGAATTAAATTAACTTCAGATTATGCATGCGTGGGAAAGTTTTGAACTAATTTAAAATCTATTAGATTAATTTATATGCTTAAAGTGCCACTGAATTTGTTGCTTCATTGCTTCAATAATAATGAAGAGCTTGTTATAGAGAATGAAGACATTTTGACTGATTGAAAATTTATTCAAGCTTCTGTATATGGTCTTATCATGCTTTAGTGGAGCTTCCGAACACGAAAATCAATTTAACCTTTTTATCATAAACATAATATGAATAAATACTTAAAAAATGGACTTCCGTCTGTCACATTTCAACGCAACAAATGATTTCACTCAACTTGTTGTAGAGAGACATAAAAATATTTATTTTTCCTTTAAATGAAGGAAAATTACGAAAGTCAAAGATGTCTTAAAAAATATCGACTTTGAAATGTCAGACGACTGACAAGTCACGCGAAATATGTAAAAATTTGAGGTAGAAGAAGAAGGAAAAAAGCAACGAGGCGATGAGCGATGATATACAAAAGAACCAGTCATTCACACCAATCAAACAATTGTATTATCAGACATCTGGCGACTACACGACTGACACCAAATATCAAGAGAGAGTGCGACCGTTGGTAGAAACTTGATGGAGGAAAAAGTATTTTTAAAACCATCATAAGGAAAATAGATCATTTGTACGAGCATCATCAATGAATATTTATAAACAACATCACTCCCTCCCTCACTCATTCAAGTATCAAGACGAGTTTTGAATATCATTCGTCTTTTTATCTTTTCTCAGACTCTTGTGACGAATGATGATGTCAAAAGCAACATTGATATCTATCAGTTCGAATTCTTGTCAAACTTAGAAGATATTCATCTTCTTCTCCTCATTCTTTGCTGAAAGATACTTGAAGCTTGTTGCTCTTTCAGCAAGCACAACAAATATTCTTAACAAAATCAATCAAAATGAAAGAGATGAAGAGAAAGAGAGTTAGAAGAGCTGTAAAAACATTTTCCACTTCATTTCTTAATTGAATAAATTACAAACTTAATCAGTCTTGATGTGTGTCTCTTCTCCATGTCTTCATGTTTGTCACTTTCCATGGATGTATTTAAGAAATTTGTTTACAGCTACGCAATTTGTTGTTAAATCGCGATATGGCAGATTAGCAACTTAATCCGATTTAACTGTTTTCATTTGCTCTCTCGGCTGTCTTATGCACACACAAATTCCATTATTTATCGGGCATTCATTTCAATTTTAAGTTTTTTTTATTACTCGCGTGGGTAATTCATTGAAAGCGTCACAGTTTAAGAAATCTTCAATGTTACATAAGACATAAATTTAGTGACTTAAAAATGTCTAACAAATCATTTCAACTGACGCTCATCCATCAAACTATTCGACGTGATTAATGAATGTTCCCACAAACTTCAGAAAAAATATTAAAAAAAGAGTCGTTGAAGTAAAAGTCAGCAGAAAATTGTTTTAAATTTACTTGCTGTTTGTAGTTGCTTCCTCACATGCCGCATGACTGACGCTCAACGTAAAGAACTCATTTTTCATAAAAAGAAATAAACTTCTCAAGAAATTTTCGTTTCTTAATCTGATTAATGGTGATTTTATGTTTTTTATTATCATACATTAAACTCATTCATTCAGGCATTCATAGCAGGCAAGTTTGTTCATTTGCTCGCCTTTTCGAGAGTCTTCCTCACTCATTTACTCACTTCTCAGCCAACTTTAATTGTTTTGCTTCAGTTAGATTGAGAATTGTCGGATGGAGAAGCAACATTGATGTAGATGCATGGCGGTAAATATGCAAGTAGTAAAAGCATGTTCAAGTTCATCGGTTTTCACAATCGCAATTAATTGTGACCTTTAATGTTATGTAAACTAACAATTAAAGATATCTTGCGTATGTATCAACTTTTTTACGTTATTCTCGAAACGGAAGCTGACAACATGATGTTGCTAAATGCTCATCAGATATTTATT
Organism: Clunio marinus; assembly: GCA_900005825.1. NCBI lineage: Eukaryota > Metazoa > Arthropoda > Insecta > Diptera > Chironomidae > Clunio > Clunio marinus. Next base: position 1,676,496 of record CVRI01000075.1, on the reverse strand, counting down.
ACTGTCATTAATTAAAAAGTCATTTTGAATTTCTGTCACTCACAAATATTCTAAATATTTAACTTAAAATCTTTACCGACGGCAACTAACACAAAAAAAATTAATTCACGAAGTGCTTTTTGCTAAAACATTTCTGGTTTCTTTCTTTTAAATTTCAAATTTCAAAGTCAACAAACGACAGCTTTTCAATGTGATGTGAAACATCAAACGAATTGAATTTCAATCGATTGTTTCACGCTGTTGACATGAGATGAGTTGAGAACAAAGTTTAATGACAACAGATGAGAAGGAAAAATGAAATGTGTCACATGTTTTGAATTGGAATAAGTTCAGCGATAAGATTAGCTACACAAGAATTGCAGAGACTTACAAAACTCACCTAGATTGGCTGGCATAGCTTCGATGTCTTTTGGCTTTCGCTTTCTCGGACGACCTTTTTGTCTAGGTTGCTGTGGTAGTCCCGTAATCGATCCAGTATTTGAACCCGACGAACTCAAGTGTTGAGCATGAGTGCCATAGAAAGCGCCTTCAAGATTTGACAGCTCACTTGGACTTGATGGCGCATTAGGTGAATCACAGTAAGGATTTGATGGAGTGTATGAACAAGGAAAGGGGCTTGGCGTAGATGGGTCAATCGAAACGTCAAAATGTGACCTTCAAAGATTAAAAATTTCGTTTCAATTAGAGACGTAAAATTATTTTCAATTTTAAGGCTTTTAAATGCACGCAAAGAGACAAAACTCACCTGCAGTAAACAGCCGAACTTCGAATACCAAATTGATCTCCTTTGTTCAGCAGCTGATTACAAATAGCACACGAAAAGCATTGAATGTGGAACACCAAGTGTCGTGCACGCATCACAAGCTCGGAAGAACTTATTGAAGCTAAACATTTCGAGCATCGTCTTGCACCATAAATTCTGCAAAAAAGAAATAAACGTTTTATTAAACGAGGTAGACTTTGGTGTTGCTTTTATGAGTGAGTTTTTCTGAAGAACTTCATCATAAAAACTTTGACTTTAGATTCACTCGTAAAGTGTTTAAAATCGCGGAAATCTTAACGCGATGAGATGGAGAAATCAAAATCAGAATGATAAATGTCTTGAAGCACACAAAGGTCGAGCATGAGAGAACCTTTTGCATGACATGAAACGACGATCTAAGTTTCGTCTTTAACTGCTTTTTTATGCTTGCACATCCAACGAGTTTCCGTTTGTAATAAAACAAAAGCAGAAATTTTTCCTCTAAATTCATTTGAATGAAAGTTGACAAAGATGATTGAATTAGATCGAATGAATGAAAATAACGAAGTTGGAAAGGGAAATACGATTCAATATAATAAATCATTTCTCAAAGTTGCATCATTGTGCGGCGCAATTATCGAAGATCCATATTAGGACTTGAGGCGTTCATTTTATTCTCGTTTTTGATGTCTCAATAAGCAACGTCTTAACGATCTCGTCAAAAGACTAACTTATTGCCTGTGTCGAATGAAATTGTCTCACTCGACTCATAATGCATTTGGTATGGTGATTAAACTGCGCTTTTCGCTTTTTGCCTTTTGCTTTTCAGCTTTGCATAATAAAATTATCATTTCGTGAACATCTTTATCATTTGCATACATATTTACTCTTAGAACGATTTTAAACGTCAAATAGCGCTATGGAAATTGATTTATTTTCTGCCTCGCAAGGTCGTAAAAAAAGTGGAACAATAAAATCTGCCTTAAAGAATGCAATGAGATGGAAAACACTTTCGTTCATTTCTTATCTGCTTGTGTTCACTTTCAGTTATTGTAATTGAGAGAAGAACACAACACAGAAAAAAAGCTGAATTTATGACTTCACCAAAAGATGTTTTTATTTTCATTATCGCTTTAAGATCAAGACAATGAACAAGAAGAGTCTTGAATGCTCTGCGAATGATCGTAAAAACCTTTTCCGGGGCGCACAACGAAACAAACACAATAGACATCTTTCCATCTCTCTCCATCTTCACATCGAACGATACAAACCTGGTACAAGTACATAAAAAAAAGAAAAAAAATGCCTTCTCATGGATTTATGACGCGATATTCAAGACTGTCCGAAAATCTCCTGCACAAACATCATAAAAGATGACTGACTGACTGACTTTACTTTCAGTTTAGTTGTTAGTTTGAAAGCAATAAAAGTGCCCTTACAGAGTTTAAGTTTTTCCGAGAAAAATAAAAAACAACACAACATTTTTATTACCATCTGAAGAAGATGATGTTCAAAGAGCTGCGCATTGATTGTTGTAAATTAAACAATAAATGAATGATGTTTAAGTTTCAAAAAAGGGAAAGAACGAAGACGACAGAGAAATCTTCATTTTCCTATTACATAAATTTAAGAACAAGCTGAATGAGTGCCCTGAGAGGAAATTTTTATGAATAAAGTTTCCCTTCAGACCATTGATTATCAACCAGAACGTCCGCCCCCTAAATGAAATAAAATAAAATCAACCTGCAAAAGGTAGCAACCGAATGTGGTTCGTTCGTTCGTTCTCAAGACTATCATTAAAATTAAACATTTCTTTTTCCCCAGCAACTTCTTTTTTCTCACTGCCACTGCACAAAATCATTACAAAAAGTTAGAAGTAAGGAAAATGTTTATTGTTAATAATTAATGACAGCACAGCTTTTTAAGAAGAAATCATCAATGAATTGATGCTAAACTTCTGATTGATATCTCATAAGAGAAGAAAAGTATTGAACAACAAGCGCAACTAGCAATCAAATGCAATGATGTAAATCTTTCTCATAATGTAACGTCGATGAATGATTATCTCCTCGAGAAGATCTAGAAAGAAGGAGGTGTGACCAATCAGTTGTTGAGATGAAAGAGGAAAAATTCATTTAACATCAAGTGCTACTGTATTTCGTTTCCATCCATTTATTTAACATTATTTTCTATTTTATTTTTCACTCAAACGAGAAAAGCAAATTATAGACTTGGAGTTGAAGTCTGCAAAAAAGAAATAGAAATTATTTCGGTATTGTCTTGAGTTCACTTGTCTGTTAATTTATTTTTTTCATTACTTTTGGTTGGACCATAAACCACAAAATACAAAACGAAAGTAGAAAGAAACGAAAACAAACAGCAATGGTGGAAGATCCACAAGTTAAAATAAAAAATTATTCATTAATCCTTTGGAATTGTTTTTTCTTGTTTGAAGCATTCCGACATTTGTCGAACTCAAATTTATCCCTCAAATATTTGCTGCTTGATTATCAAAGTCAAGAGTTTGCTTTTTGATTTTCTACGGGTTTTATGATCATAATTGATTGAGTAAACCTGTGCAGTCAGCAAAACTTTTCTTTACCTTTTAACTTGCTTGAGTTGAAAATATTTTATAATGGAGATGATGATGGGTGGAGGATGTTTAACTTTTGTATTCAATATCTGAATCATTAACCTAAACCGAAGAATAATTTGTCATTTTTACGACAACAAATTAAATTTCAATTGCAAACTTTTCACACTCGCTGTAAATTTGTCAAATTTAAGTGTTCAGCAATTATCTATTTTTATTACTTTAGCGAGCAGCACATGAGTTAAATACTCGCGAGTAATCTGGAAATTCACGGCTTATATTCCATCAAAGACTGCGGCTTCAAAGGCACGACTATGAAAGTTTTATTTTCTCAAATCACTCGTCATGTTAAACGAGGGAAAATCTATTGAAGTTCATGACTTTTCCGTCTATTTTCATGTCACTTACTCATTATGTTTCAGTTCTACAATTCTTCGCATTTAAACCGGTAGACATTCAAAACGTTCGTACATAAATTATACAACGACAACTTCAACCATCAATCTATAATGATGACTTGAGTTTATCTTTGAATCATTCACTGTTCACACTAAATAAGTAATGTCGTCTAATTTTATTGAATTCGAGTGTATCAAAATGTGACATTGCGCGCTAAACTAACAAACAACATGAATGCATCACAAGAATAGAATGAAAATACTTTACAAGGGTGAAAAATATTTAAAAACTTTGTTATTCATGTCTCCCTTTTGTGAAAGTATTTTTTTCTTTCCTTTTTGGCTTTGAAAGATATCCTGTTGCGATAATATGCGGTTTAAAAGCAATTTCCTCCTTTATACAATGTGAGTACAATAAAAATTGTTAGTTTAACATCTTTCGTCGTGTTTATATGCGTTTAGTGCTTCATTTACTCAATATGCCAATTAAATTAAAGTTTATTCAATTCTCGCCCCTTTTAATGCCTTGCAGATCGCTCTCATGCTAAGACGAAGAAGATTGAATAGACTCGAAATAATTTTTGTGCGTGTTGTGTTGTTCAAGCAGCAGAGTGTTTGGTTGGTTGATGTGAGAGATTCGAAAATCAGTTGGAAATTTGTTTTTCTTCGATCCTCCCCATTGCACCATACTGATGTGAACTGATCTCGTGTTATTTTGTGGGAATGAATTCTTCCTCATGTCAATTGAATATTTATTTACGTACTTTGTTGAAATTAGTCCAAACATGAATTTCATAAATTATCCGACTTCAAAAATTAAATACTTAAAGTAATTTATGCTTCTTCCCCCGACTTTAATTTCAAGAATTACATAAATAACATTATAAAAATGTTTACAATTCTATGTCATAAATCTTAATGCTTGTTTGAGTGTCTTTCCCGTTTCAATTTTTTAATACGCACGAAAGTATAAAAATTGACTTAAAATGTTTTTAAGCTTCATCGAGAGTAATAAGATTTGATAGTTCAATAATTTAAATTTAATTCAACTTAACTTATCTAAAGCCTTCTCATATTTTAACGGTCATTTATGTAAATGTTAAAATAATAAATCGAAGGAGTTGAAAGATAATTTTCATAGTTTAATAATCATAAAAGTCTCATTAATAATTTTATTCAACATCATCCTTTTAAAGTCTCAATAAATATCATTAGCAGTGGCGTCTTCTTTCTTACTTAACCCTTTCAATAAGCTATAACTCATAAAGAGAAACGTTTGGTGCAACAAAATGACTTTATCAACTTTCAACTATCTTCAAGAAATTTGTTGAATAAAAAAGAATATCCAAAGTCATGAGAGCATAAAAGTTATCTTGAAAGAAAACGAAGTTAAATAAATAGAATCCGATAAGGCTTTACAGAAATTAATTCTGACAAAATTTATGGAATTTAAACTACTCTCGCGACACATTTTCATAAATTAAACATTAATTTTTATTTATTTACGTAACATTTTTACGACTTTTTTCTTTAACTTTAAATTTATGATTGTAAATATTGAAGCGTTCACTTCTCATGTCACAAAACTATTTTCTATGTTGTTTTAGACTTTTATGTTGTTAAGGTGAACTAGGAAAATTACTGCATTAATTATTGATTTAAAAGCTTTTTTCTTCTCTTTATTGTTTGTAGATATTAACAAGTTTTCAAAGTCTTGTTTGCTGATTTTTTTCCACATCGATGAAAATGTTAATTTCTTAACAAAAGTTTGTGCAGATAATTTTCACTCATAATAATATTTATGTTGTGAGAACGACAGGTGGATTACCAGGGATTGTAGAAGTAATTGAAATGAAAGAAAGAAAATAGTTTAACGCATCGGACAACACAATTCTGTTAAAGCATTCATCATCATCTGTTTTCTGTTGAGCATTTCATGTGTCCAAGTTATTAAAATTATCGCTTTAAAACCCCACAAGACATTAACTTTTTAATAATTCATAAATTTTCCCTCTTTGCTTCTTTATTTATTTAACTTTTTGTTTTCTTCGTCTTCCGTGAGGGAAATTAAAGCTACTTTACTTCACTTCAATTCACCGTTCTCAATAAGTAATCTTTCATAACTTTACATTCATTCATTCATTCATTCAATGATGAAGAAGACTTCTATTGTTTGCTACTCTTCTTCATGTGTCGAGTGGTGAAGAATGCAATTCAGACGAAATATATTTTACAACTAGTGCTGTGGCTCGAATAAAGATGTTAATCTTGCGTAAAACATGCAAACATTTCAGAGTCTAGTTGGTGAACCCGTGGCGTGATGGAAGTGTTTCCCTTAATTCATCAGCAACATGATTTTTCAAAGTCGCCTTGAAATTGCTTAACCATACCAAACTATCGGTCATTGACGATAACAGATTCACAACAAAATATGAGAATCTTTTAAAGTGATTACATTAAGAATTCATGTTTATATATTCAGCGACCTGCGAGCGGTGAGACGCCAAATAATATTTAAACAACAGTGGCGCGATCAACAGGAGGGATCCAAGAGCTGTAATGAGCACACTCTGATAGAGTTAAAGACAATAAATTATTATTGCTTGACCTTTTCCTTCTCTTCTTCATTTTTTAAATTATTTTTTCCATATCATCAATTAGACAATTTAAAGTTTCATGTGTACTCAAATTTTCATCGCTCCAATGATTTTCCGTTTTTAAAGTTTGTTTTGTTTATTAAGAAATTACATAGTTTAATTGTTATTACACTTTATTCATTTCTCCCTTTATTTTTGTTTTCATCATCAATCACACGATCGTTTGAAAACAATGATGGTTGAGTATTTAAATTGACGATGAAACTTATAAGCTTTATGGTAGTGACATAAAGGAGAAATCGTGGCAACTGTTCGAAGCGAGAACTGCAATAAATCACAAATTAAAACAATTAACTCTCATAAAGCCACGTAATAATATTTTTGAGATATTTTTTGTGTAACAAGCTCTAGTTATGATGTAGATAATAATATTTATGTATGGATGTATCCAAGGGGTTAATAACAATTCGAGCTTTAGCTTCAAATTATTTTGGTGTCAACTACAATCAACATGATCAGTGAGTTCCCCCTAGAATGTGTATGCAGATATGAATCTAACGACTTCATAGCACAATGCACATTGCACGTTACATAAATTCAATGACAAAATTCGCATGCGTGTTGATTATCATTGTGCGACATTTAGCAAGTTTGCTTAACTTTCATTTTTAATTATGGGGTGAAGATTGTAAAACGTTATGACTCAAATTGAAGAACAAAATAGGAGAAATTCAACTTAAGGATCATTTCTCATTCCGATCTGCAGATCTAACGGCATCGCACGACATCTTGTAATATGTTGTTGTCTCTTAGTTCTGTTTTTCCGCTTCTCATGTTCATTCCACGCTCGACAAAGACATTTGAGACAATAAAATTATAATTTAAGACACATAAATTAAGAGTTTCATAATTTTATTCTTTTCGACCGAAGAATTTACATATTTATACACACTCGTTCGAAGTATTCATGAAATCTGATACGTTCATGTTCTACATCATGAAGACCAAACAAGAATATCATCGTGGCTATGGCGAATATTTTTAACATCATCAGAAGGAAAGCACAAACAAGTTACAAGTGAGTGACGAGATAAGAAAAAGTTCTTCTTATCAGATGCTTGTAATAACATTTTAACATTCAACATGCTTGCTTTTAATGTTTTTATGCTTTTTTTCGTCTTAAGTCATCTAACATTTATTACGTGTGTTGTTCTCAATTTCTCATGTTCTTCTTTTTCATTTTATGATATCAAAGTATTTATTTATTTCGCAACATAAACAGTGTTATGAGCTTAGAAGAAGATTTAACATCTTAACTATCAAGAGAATATTTCAACAACTTGATTTCAATCAATTTCATTCCTGTGTTACTTCTAACTTTTATTGAGCGATAACATTTTATTCGCTAGTTTATTTCGAATCGCTTGTCAGTCATTTAGTAGATATATGTGAATTTCTTCTCGTTAAACTTCGAAAAGTACAATAATTAATTTAGAGAAGTATCAAATGGGAAATTTCTATTATTATTATTATTATGGTTCGTTCCAAAAGATGAAGAAAGAAAGAAAAAATATATCTGAGATGCACCAGAAATCAAGCATTATGACTCAACATCACTTCATGAAGTATAATAAGTGAGCTTTAACCTTCACTGAAGTTGCACTTCGCAGAGTAAATGATGGGAATGAGTTGCATCTGCATAAAGTAAATCAAATGAATCTCTCAGAAATATTATGTCAAAGACATCAAAGATAAGAATTTCATTTCTATCATGACAACAAAAATTTTCCCGACTACGAGAATCGACAATTTCGCAATGATCACTGATATTTGAATTTTCTATCAAAGATCAACTGGCAATTATTCAACGTAAATTTATGTAATATAATTTCACAAAAAACAGAATCACAACCTTGTCCGATAATTTATTAACATTTACTCAAATCTTCATGTTTGTTCGTTATTGTGACAATTCCTGATTGTTATCAAAGAAATTTTTTTTTCATTTCGCAAAAGTTTGTTTTGCTACATTTCAATTTCATTTGCCGCATTTCCCTGCCTGAAGCGGCGTTTATTTTCGATAATCATTCATCTACAAAACTATCTTCATTCTCTAGATCTGAGAAGGAAGAATAAAAAAGTTGCTTCGTTCTTGCTCTACGATCACTTTAATCTGATAAAAGAAATACAGAAAATAAATAAAATAAGAAAGAAAAATTACACAGCGAATGAAGACGCAGAGAAAGAGGTGACTTCTTGAAAACAAATACGACGAGAATTAACTTCCATAATTTATTAATTAATAAAAGCATTTTAATAATAAAAATTCTCCGAGCTTCAACTTTGCATTCTTTCAAAAAATATCCAGTTAAGATCAAGGAGAAGCTAAAGGAAAAGAGTCTCGTAGATTCTCAAAACGATACTTTTTAGTGTTTTTAGTAAGTTGTCACCATAAATTCTCATGGAAATTTGTCTGTCACCGCAGTAGGCGCTTCCATCGTTTCTCTTCTTCTTCTTGCACGTTCTCAAAGCTGCTGTTCTTCTTGTTGTTAATTGCTTCAGAAGATTTTTCTTAACAATAACAACATACATCAGGTTTCAAAGAGTGTAACTTCGTAAGAACAGTAAAATAAATTTCACTGTTTATTTGAAATTGAAAACCATAAGTGGAATTTATGTTTATTTATTAGAGTGCGGAAGATAATGAGAATAAAGAGTTGTTATCAGATGCTGTGTTGATGGCGATAGTTTTTCGCCAATTTCTTATTTATATACTAAATAACGATCGATCTATCGAAACAATCACCTCGTCTAGAAACGACAGTGAATGAGATTGCTTTTTGAAGTCTCAGTTTGTAATTTAAACGCTTGATCGAGATCTAGAAAAGATATCAAATTTGAATATTTATAAAGTTTTTTTTCTGTTACTCGTTCTTTCATTCGGTCTTCCCAAAAAAAAATGATTTCGGAAAATTAGATATAGTTAATGTGATTCAATAAAAATAAATTATAATATCATTTGTACGATCAAACAGCTGAAGGATGATAAAAGATGAACCTGGCAAGATGAAAACAAGGCTCCGTGGAAGAATTTTTATTCTTTTTTTTTTGTTTCTTGTTTTAAAACACCAGAAGAGAAATAAAAAAAGAGATATAAACAGAAGAACTTTGTTCTTTATTCAGACCTGGGTCATTGAGCTTAAACGAAATAAAAAAAAAATTGATCAACAAGCAACGTTTTGTGTCCCTTTTTTCTATTTTCCTTCTTTCTTTCCCACTGTTATCGCAAAAGTTGAATCAAAAGGACGATAAAAAGGATGTGAATGTCTTCATTGCAATGAAGTGTCTATACGAAGTCGAGCAATGCGACAGAAAGACCCAAAAATGTCTCAAAATTAAAAGCGATCGATGACAGAAAACAACTTCATCTCAACATGCATCCTTTTTCTGTTCTTTGTTTTTTATTTTATTGACTTATTTTTTTTCTTTAATGTTGAGTGGTTCTCCACCCTGTTTTTGTATCATTTAAAATTTATTGGATTACCGTGTAAAAATCCATAATCCATGGCTGGGGATATTTAAAGACCTACGTCACAGTCCCAACAGAATTAAGATAAGAAAGAGAATTAAGAAATTTGTTTTCTCAAACAGATTATTCTCAGCTTATCGCGAAAGCATTTAATCCTAATGTTCTTGTGATCCAAATATCATTAACATAAAAGAAAAAAATATTTCGAAATGAAATCACCATTCACGTTCTTCACCAAAAAGCTACAACCAAAATTAATTTGTTCAGTCTTCGATTTCACGTTAAATATTCTCGACACGAATTAATCTTCTGATAAAAATGTCAAAAGAATGTTTGACTTTATCTGCTAAATTGCAATTTGATTGGCTTCCAATTCCAAGTAGCCAGAAATTCAAATAAATATTTTCAGTCTCTGAAGAAGCTCGCAAATAAATAAATAAATATTTATGTTAATTTTCAATAGAATGCATTTTTCATTTTCTAAAAATTAAAATCCAAAGGCGAGTTCATTAGGAGACTAGAAATAATTTATCATAATTTAAAATCAACTCGTAGGTGGCATAAGTTTCTCCTTGACTTTTTCCTTGGCTCTCAACTACCCAAATAGTTTCGTTTTAACAGGTGCCTCAATATATCGTGCTACGAGAAATCATTTAATAAATGAATGGCCCAAGAATATTCAATAAAGTAAAACGAAACTTCGACCCTTGTCGCTATCTCCAAACAAGCATTCAAAAATTTCTCCCTTTTACTTCTTATCTGATGAGAGTTCATTTTTCGATGAAATGAAACAAAATACGAGAAGTGAAACTTTCTTACGTCTGAACAACATTGAAGATATTTAAAATAAGAAAAGAAAAGCGTCTTATCTTTGATATTTGTCGTCTATCTTAATTCTTGACTTTGATGCAGTTGAAAGAAAAGAACGAACGTGATTTGTGTCTGCGTTCAAAGACAAAATCCATGACAGCGTAAATAAAATTTTCGTCTCAAGTGTTCGAGAAGAAATCTCTGAAAGATGATTTCATAAATGTTTCAAAATTAAATTAACAATCCATGAGAGAAAGAAAGAAAAAGTTTCGCAGACATTTCGCTTCACTGAACCTGACAATTGTTGACTTCTTGTTCAATGACATTCAGTTTTTTTTTCATGTTTCATTTTGATTGTTCGTAATAACAAAATGCTTTAAAAAAAGAAAAGAAATAAACTTTCGAGAAATCTTTTAAGCTTCTTTCCAATTCTCTTTTATATCAACCGAATCAAGCATGAAGAATGAATTGCTACTGTGCTTACTTGTTAGCTTACTTCGTTGAAATGTTGGATTGAATCAAAACAAAATATGTATGTACAAGAAAACGAAGCAGAAAAGCTCGAAAGTCATTACATTCAATTACTCAGAATCCCAATATCTTGAAAGAATGAAAATGAAAATTTCTCAATTCCCAGTATGAGAAATTAAATCGCTTTCGAGAAGAGTTTTTCGCCCTCGTGTAAAGCAAAACAGCCAACGAATGAATGTCTGTAATATCAATAATATTGAAAAGTCACGTTTCACTTACACGGGTGGTCAGAAGTTGGCTGGCGAAGGAATACAAGAAGCGATACCTTGCACAGCGATTAATTTTCACTGGAAACGAAAGAAATCTTTTAAGCCTTCAACTAATAACAATAAAAGTGAATTTAAGAAAAAATTTCCATTGTTAAATGAAGTTCATCAGACACGATGCTAGACTTTGACAATAACTTTTTACGTCAATTGTCTTTAAGAGAAAAAAAGTTTATAACTGAGATCGATTACTTGTGACATTTCATGTCTTATCTGAATCACTTTTAACGCCTTTTAAAAAAACCAAAGTGCAAATGAGTGGAAGAAGTTTCATGGAATTGAAATATTTTTAATTATTTCTTTTGCTGACATCATCAACTTCTTTGTATTTCATACTTAGCATGCAATTCAATTGTTTTCATACACGTTTCTGTTTGACAATTTAATTTCCATCCACTGCATTGTGGATTAAATTCACTCATCAAATGCTTAAGCATAGTGTGACGAAAGCATTTGCAACCTGCTCGATTCGAATTAATTTAACGCTGCGATAACTTTTTTTGTACGTTGAAAACATGAAATAAGAATGAAGATGGTGTTTGTGTCTTAATCATTATCTTTGAAATGTTTCATGTCAGGAAACAGAAGATACAATAATTTTTATGTAATTCACATTTGAAGGTGAATCCATCCATCGTCAAGTCCAAGAGATTTCTTTAAACTCAAAACTCGAACTCGAATATCTGGATGTAGTCTGAATAGTTTCACTGAATTAAAATGAAATATCTTTGCGTGTTTAAGAATGTAAAAGACTTTTAAGTGCCCAACAACAACAAAAGTAATAAAAATTGTTGCAAAAATCAAGAATGGAAGAGAGTGAGAGGGAAAGATATTTTAACTCTTCATTTTCATGAAAAAGAAAACTGTTTAAAGCTTTTAAATATTCCTATTGATGCCTAGTCCATAGTTCCTTCATGAATATTCATGAGACTTATAATACGTTGTCTGATGCATTAATTGCCAGCAAAGAATGCCTTTAACCAGTTTCAAAATGTGCAACAGTTAATCACGGTTGAAATTGGAAATAAATGTTGTGAGAAAATTGCATATTGAAGTATCTTTGTAATGATTTTGATTGAGGAAAGAGAGACATCGTGTGGATAATGACGATTCATAATCTCGTCATCATAACACGAGATAATAAAGATAATATATTAAAAGGAACTTCTGGCTTCTGGCAAGGCTTATTAAATAATAATAAAAGTTCTGAGGAAACATAAATTAAATTAAACTCACCTATAGTAATCACTTTTGCAGTAAATGTTTCCTTCGCGACAGAAAAGCGACGTTTGACCATCAAGTGCATTCTCACAAATGCAACATTGCAAACAACCTGAATGCCATTTCTTATCGATTGCTGATAAATAGAAACGATCCTGCACACGCAAAAACAGAAAAGTTTTAAATTAAAGAAATAAAAAAGAGCTTAAGAAGAATGTAAATGTGCGACCAGGCCAATCAGATGAAATTAATTTCCTTCACTCGTTGATTTAATTAATTAGAAACTAAATGGTCGATGATAGTGCGCACATTGAATGTAAGCCAAGTATCAACTTAATGTTTTATATTAGCAAATAGCGTGTCGAAGGTGAAATTAAGATCTTTTCTTACCTGAATTAGTCGACCACAACCTGCGCAATCATCTGGCGTTGTTGTTGGCTGTTGGGGATCGATTGATGATGATTCAGGGCTATCTGGATTTCCAATTGGTTCTGTTTTAAGTTGAAGAATTGATGGACTTCGTTCAACTTCATTATTGTTATTGTTGTTATTATTTTTGTGAATAACATTATTGTTGTTGTTGTTGTTTATGTTGTTTGATTTTATGATATTTGGTGGTGTGATTGATTCTTTCTTCACACACTCATTGAAATAATCGGGAAGATTGTTTGCACTTTCTTCTAAGCTATCATTACGCCTCCGACCTATACTGGTTCGATCGAAGCTGTGGGAAATGAATTAAAAATAAAGATCGACTCGAGAGAAAACTTTTCGTGACTTACTTGTGGCAGGAATCGTAAGTTGGATGTTGATTTGTCATCAGGTTCTTGTTTCCACCATCAGCCATTGGATGATTTATCGATCCGTGTGCATTGTGATGAAATGGATGGAAGTGTGATGGATGAGGTGGGATTGTCGATGCTGTTGGATGATCGCAATGATCGCCGATTGTCGGACACGTTAGACATGATGGACGGTGGAGAAGATTCTCATTGGGTGGCGGATAACATTGCGTTGAATTCAAAACTGTCAGATTACCAGTCGTAGGACTCACGTTATTTCTCTCATGTGGACTAAAATATCGCGCGCTCTGTTGCTAATGGAGAAGAGAGAAATTTATTAATGATAATTACATGCCACTGATCAAATGCTTAAAAAATGGAAGGATAACAAACACATTAGAGATGAAAAAAGAAGACGACGAAAGCAAATTGTGTATCAGAAAAATTTTCGGGTTAATTAATTGCAACAATTTTGCATTCTTTCAAGCATTTCTTTTGAACTTTGTATCAAAAAAGTTTCTTTTTCTTTCTATTTTTTGTCTTCATTTGTTTGTTGCTCAACTTTTTTAATCCGGAAAATTTTAATGAGTTTTATTCTTGAGATTCTAGTGAAAAATGCCAAATGTTGATGCTTGCGACATTTAGCATTAAGAAGATTTATTTTTCATTTCAAAGTAATGTCACATACTTTGAAGTGGTTGTGATGTGAATAATAACAGTGCGGTTGCTTTCACTTTAAAACAAAGCCATTAGGGAAATTACAATAAAGCAACATTTGACACTTAAACATTCTTCACCTCTTTTTCTTCTCGCTTCATGATTAAATGCGAACTTCCCCCGAGAATCAGTGAAATTTCACGAAATATTTATTGCTAAATGTTGTCGTTTCTGATCTAATGTGTTGATTAATGTTTTGTTGGATCTCGCGAATTGATATCAGACGGGACTTAATTCCTGAAACTTTAATTATGTTTAAAGAAATTTCTTTTGGGGTCAAAAGAATCAAAAATGTAGGCAAATCTCGTTTGTATGCAAGTACGTCAGCATCAAACGTTAGTTGTCTTGTGAAAAGTGCAATTGCACTATAAATCTCTTTAAAACACATCTAAAGTATTTGATTTCTAAAAATACCGGAAAAAATCTTTTGCCGGCTTCGTAGACGACTAAAAAATTGACGTAAAATTTTAATTTAACGTAGAAAGAAACATTAAAAAAATTGTTGTCGTCTCCAAAAATTATCCCGATGAGAAGCAAACATCTTTGAAAGATGGAAAGGGAAGGAAAACTCTCTTAAGATTTGAAGTTTCAATTCATAATGCCCGCTGGGAGTTTCTTGTATTTATTTTTTACTTTTTTCTTTCGATTTTAATCACTGATGTGAGTATTTTCCCTCTTCATTTTTTCTTTATTAAAAGATGAAAGCGTAGTAAATATTTACTGCAGATGTTTCTTGTAAAGACTTTCATCTGAAAGTTTAGTTGACGAAAAATTCTTTTCTCTTCTTTTTCCATCGAAGGAGGAAATTTGTCGTTACTCAGAACGATTCATTTCTTCTATTATGACTTCTAATTATCGTCGTGAACGACTAGCTTTGGTTAAACGTTCGATCATTTCTGTTCGTTGTCTTTCTCTGCTTTTTTTCTCTTTATGACAATAAACGTCGATCACTTCGTTGCACAGTTGACAAGAGACATCGAATATCAATGTTCGAGTTTGTTGTGATAAATACGTTTGCAAACAGGTTTTAGAAACAAGACACAACAGCATTATCTCGACTAATGCTCAATCGTGTAAGAGAGAATAATTAGTGACATAAAATCTCATAAATCTTGGCTGATCTTTATGTGGCTGTATGAAAATATGTTGCGTTAAACATAAAACCGTGCAGAAAAAATAAACATTGGAGCTCGTAATTTATGCTTCTTGATGGTGACAAAGTGGGTAGGAAGGATACACAAGCAAGGCATGACATTCGACGACTTCTTCTTTTATCTTCAAAAATACACGACTTTCAAATCTTTCCATGCAATTTTTCATTTTGCAGAAAGATACAAATTAAACTTGCAAGGATAACTATGGAAATTTATCATTTTGTGTCGAAATTTGAGACTTTTGCCTGAATGAATTCAAACGGGAGATAAACAAGATTTTCTTCTGTTGTAGATTGCAATTTTTTAATTTTTATTTTACCACTGCACAGAATAAATCATCATGTAATGTCTACTCGACAAAACGACATGAGAAACGATCATGAAAATTCAGATGATTTATTTCGAAGCTCTTCGATGGAGTGGAACAATTTGACCCTCGAGAGACCAACGATTGAGATAACAACGATTGAAATAATTTTTATATTCACTTTGTCTCTCTAATGAGTCGAAGGTCGTCCAAATGAGTTTGATAATGAAATGAAAATCTTAAAATAGTATTTTCAAGTCACATATGTTTTGGTAATCATTCACTTTCTATTATTTAAATAAACGATAAAGTTTAAGAGTTCTTAGACTGACACCAGAATTCAATTAACAGCTTTTTGTTGATTATAAAATTCATTCTAAAATATTGAATTTAATAATTTAAATTTTTAAACATTCCGTCGCTTTTGAAACAAATGCAGAACTGTCAAGCCAGTTAACTCATCCATATAATCTTTATAATTCAATTCAATTTCTTACCCAATGCATTACAGGGCGCTCTTCGATGCAAACTCCCATCAGAGAATTTTCAATTTTGACGCGATTCACTTTGTCGAGACTTCAATTTATTCACTTCTTCAATGGAGGTTTGTTTTTATTTTAAATATAATTAACCGTAAACTTGGCGATTCTTTTTATTTATTTATTTTTTGAAAGATCACAGTGAAAAGATTAAACTATTATCACTTTAATAAATTCTGCAGTTAAACCTTCGCCGCGTTAAATTTTCACTGCTCTCTATGTAGGTATATGCAATAAAATTATCATAATTCAGAGCATAAAACTTCTATTCACTTCTAAAGTTTCCTCGTTTTTCTTTTATTTCTTTTGTAAGTTGGATTAAAAGCAAGTTACAAAATGGCGATTTACTTTCCGAATAAATTTTCTGTTATCATAAAATTATCATTTTACAAGTCTCACTCTTGATTATATCTCTTGGACGTTTTGTACAATTTGCTTACTTTAATTATTCATTAGGCTTGTTTTTACTCTACTCATAATTTTTTGTTTAAAATTATGATCCGAGAAGTGACTTTGAACACTAATGAGTAGTTTAAAGGGTTCATTAAAAAATCAAATGAACTTTTTTTTGTTGTTAACGTTACGTGTTTGGATTATATTTGTTCTCATAATTATCACTCAACACTAAACCTTACAAATCACTTTGTTTTAAATTTTTAATGAAAGAAATTTTGATGACTTTAAACTTTTGACGCAGGTCGTGGTCTTAATAGAACAGAATGGTTTATTCTTGATCTTTTGATAAATAACAACCTCAATTCAATTACTTAATACCTATTTCACTGAAATTATCAATATTGTATTCCTTAAAGAATATCGACACAAAAAAAATCTTTTTTAATATTTTTCAAACCGCGCGATGACGATGGAAATATTTCTTCATTCACAAGAGAAGAAAATAAAAATGTATGTATACAGCAACTTGTTTGCTTACCGTACGAGAGCGAATCAAATACTAAAATATAAGAAAAAATAAATATTGTCATAAGCGACTCTTGTGGAGTGTTGCTATGGAAACATTATATACACAACAAGTAGGAGGAGCTATGTTCAAAACGCCTAAATTATCATAGTGTGTGTGAAACATATAATCGCACACATTTAAACACACTTTTGGTTGGGTGAGTAACTCCTTTGCATGAGTGTGAGTGTTCAAGCTTTTCTCAACACATCCATAAATTTATTGAACGAAGCAAACAATATCAAATGTTCGTCATTATTTCTTAATCACATTGTTTCAAATTCAGATATCTATGGAGAAGGAATTTTGTCCTTTTTTAATAAACCTTTAAAAGGAAAACACATTTCCATTCATTATATGCAACCACCTGACTGTTTTGTTTGTAAATAATTTGTTTTTATGAGAATACTTTCAAGGGCAATTAACACTAAACGTGACTATCGGTAAATGTGATAATATTTTTTTCTTTCCTTGATTTCATGTTATCTAATCTTGGTTCGTTCTTATTTTTTATCTTTAAAGTGACAAGTATTGCTTGCTTCAAGCTTTAAAATTGACTTATTGTTAGTTTATAAGAATGATTACTGTTAGTCGGTAGTTTAGCAAATATTTCAAAGTGTGAAGGAAAACATGCCATACAGGAAACTTTCTATGATCGATGAGGATGATGAGAGTGAATTGCTTTTGGAACATGATTTGCTTCTAATTGAAAATGATATAGTAGAGAAAGTAATTACTTCATGTTTCAATAAATATCTATCTTTGTACCATAAATTTTCATTATCTGTTGAATCATAAACGAGTATTTGATAAGAAAATATCTTTTTTATTCTTTTTGTTATTTAGAATTGTGAATTCAGTCTTGATGAATGTTTACAACATGATAGACAAAGAAATAATGCTCGGCAAAAGCTTATTTATGCTGCGATTCTCAGTGTAACTTTCATGGTATGATTAATTCGTTGACAAATGATTTAAAATTTAAATAAATGAGATTTTCTTCAAAAGGTGGTTGAGATAATCGGAGGTTACATGGCTAATAGTTTAGCAATTATGAGTGATGCGGCTCACTTAATCACTGATAGTCTGACGTTTGTAGTAGGAGCTGTGGCAATTAAGTGGGCGAGAAAAGGAGAAGATTTCAAGATGAGTTATGGATATAAAAGGGTGGAAACTTATTGCGCAGTGATTTCTATTTTCGGAATTTGGATTCTTACACTTTTCATCCTTTATTCTGCTTTTCAAAGGTTGGTGACCCTTGATAGCTTTGAGATTAATACCAACACAATGCTAATAGTCTCTCTTCTTGGAATCGTTGTTAATATTATGTAAGATGAACATTTATCAATCAACTTAATCTTTAATATTTCAAACTTTACTATTAAAGAATGGCAAGCATTCTTCACGGAGGATTAAGCCTATGTAACATCTTCAAGCATAGCCACTCACATGACACAGATTTATTGATTCATCATCGGAAATTAAGATCAAGCGGCGATGATGAAATGAAACAACTTCAACATGGAATCGAAAGCAAGTCACAAGATGATTACAAATCAGAAAATATTAATGTGCAAGCGGCTTCTCTTCATGTTCTCGGTGATTTCATTCAAAGTATTGGCGTAGTTATTGTTGCAGTAATCATAAAGATTTATGTGAGCATAGTAGCAGTGAAATGGAAGAATTATGTTGTTTTATAAATTTCTGAAATTCTATTTTAGCCTGAAGCTAAAATTGCTGATCCGTTAATCACGCTTTTGTTCTCTATCATCGTGATCCTCACGACTTTAAAGATTTTCAAAAATACGTCAAAGATTTTACTTGAAGCAGTTCCTGACCATGTTTCTTATGAAAATTTATTAAATGATCTGCAAAGACTTGATGGAGTCGAGTAAGTTTTAGAATTTGTTATTACTATTGATGAATAATAAAATCATTTTCTTTTTAGTTTCGTCCATGATTTGAGAGTTTGGAGTTTATCGAATGATATTCATTTGACAAGCGCTCATATCGTCGTAAGAAACCTTGATTTTTATCACGAAACTCTTCAAAATGCTACTAAAATGTTGCGATCGAACGGTATTCAACATGTAACATTGCAAATTGAGGTGAAAAGGTGAAGTTAAATGTGAACGTCCAGAATATTTTTTGAAACTGTTGCATGGTTTCCAAAACATTTGTAGAGATCTACGAGCAAAATTCACCATGAGTCGGGTGAAAATTTAACATTTATTTTAATTTATGCATATTAATGTTGATAATAATATTTTGTCTCGTGAAATTAATAAATATGAAAGAGCTGTGACCTCTTATCTATTTGATCTAAAAGAATTTTTCTAATTATTAATAAAAAAACAATCAGTCGTTAGTTTTCTTTGTTTTGCGAAAACTAATAAACAGAGAAATTTAACTAATTTAATATGCACGGATGAATCAACAATTTCACCCCGTGTCAGAAATCGAAGTATAAAAGACACAAAACAACGATTGTTCCAAAGCGAGAATAAAATGTTGTTTGCTATAACAACGACTAAACAAACATCAATGGCACTATCGCATGCCTCTTGCGTCTCGTTTATTTGACTTCATCGTTCGATTCAAACAATAACACAACAATATTCATAGTCCGGTTACCAAGCGACATCGAATATAAATTAAGTAATTTTTATTGATTTTCTTTCGCTCGCTTCATTCGTAAGGTTGTCGCGTGTAGTTTTGCGGTGACGATCAAGCGAGGTTTCAACGCTCACATTGAAAAACAACAGAAAATTGTATGAAGTAAAGTGAATATCGTTTCAGTCAGGTAACATGAATTAAAACGTCGAGTACGCGAAACGACGGAGCGAGCGAAAAGAAAAAAATAATAAATAAATAAACGAGCAAAAATATTCGAGAAATTTACGTTTAGTCAGCTTATAAGAATTCTAAGTTTAAGTTGAAGTTTTACAACACAATCGCAAGATCAGATCATGTAGTGTGTCAGATGTGAGATACCGAAAGTCAATCTTATGCAATAATTTCTCGTGCTTCATGCAATCATCTCCAGTGACTGCTGACTTTTCTAAAGTTTTCATTGAGTGTCTTTAAGTGATTTTAACTTGAATGTGATTTTATTAATTAGCCATATCGCATGTATTAGCACTTAAATCTACATTTTATGATCAGATGTGAGTTGACAAAGATTGCGCATATGAATAGATGAAAATTTTTTTATTAATAGTTAAATAAATAAAGTTTTGGTGTTTTGGAAAAAGTCCCCAGAAGTCAAAGCAAGTCGCAATAACAAGTTAGTGAATACCTTAAACTGTGAAATAAAATTGCAAAGTCGACTTTGAATCAAAGACTGTTTAAGGTGCGTGCCAGATACAATTCTCCAACCTTTAAGTTTTATCAATTTTTCACTACTGTGCACAGTTTTTCTAAAACAAAAAAATAAAATAAATGAATTAAAGGGAGTGAAGCAGAAAACAACAACAAAATATTTTGTATCGCCATAATATTGATAGTTAGATGTGGTGAACGAACACTCAGCGATTTAATTTATCGATTTAATAGAAATGAAAGAAAACATAGTTTTGTGAAAGAAATTATAGAAGATATTCAACAACGGTATCCTACATGAATCGCAACATGCAAAGCAACTCAAGAAATTCATCAAAATAAATAGAAAGATTAAATTGGAAAACAAAACAATTTTTTATATTTAATTTATTTTAACGCTGCAAGGGATCAATTCGTTAGAAAAATTTCAGTAATCATGAGTGGGATAGCTATGGATAGTCAATGGAATCATGAAGCAAATACTTTTGCAATGGATAATAGCGACTATGAGAAAGCATTCGAGACTTACATCAGCGATGTGGAAGACGATGACGGTGAGTTTCATTAAAAGTCATGTGAAATTGGATTAGTGATTTTGGGAATTTAGTTCATGCATCAATTACGTATGAGCATAATTTTGTATATTTATTCCATTTTCGGCGATACCTGGCATAAAAAAAGAAGTTTTTACTTTGTTGTTTAATGTCCATTAAGCAACTCTCAACGATTAATTGTTGCGATTACAATTCAATCATACTTCTCAATGGATGAAATTTTTTTGACGGTCAAACGACCCAAAGTCCATTAACATATTCTTTCTCATCTTTCATTAACCGTTTTCTTTCGAATAACATCATCGGGAATTCTTATAAAAATTCTTACACAAAACCGAATGAGTTTTGAATACGTTTTTAAGTTAAACAGTATCGCATTAATTATCGAATTTGAGGAGAAAAAAAAACTTGAAATTCCAGATTCTTAAACACATAAAAAATATTCAAATTAAAATATTTCGCAAAAAAAATTCGTCGTTGTTGAAGAGATGAAAATAAAAACTCACGAAATGTCTAAAAACTTTTTTTTATTAAATAGATTTGCAAATCTTCATGTAAATTCTTCACGCCCAGTTCAACAACAAATCGTTGATAATTTTTTATAGATTAGTCGTTTTATCGATCAAATTAGTGTCTGAAGAAGCGCTAAAAGTGGGCGAGTGATAACAAAAGAATCTCCACAAATGATTTTCTTATTTAAGCCGATTATTCAATTGTGTGAAGTTTAGCTTGGGGTTAAACGTTGAAACTTGAAATTTTAGACATCTTCCTGAAGACGCTATTGAAAGCAAAAAGTCAAACAGCTTTCAATTCTAACACAACAATGACCATGAAATTGCACAAAGCAAAATATATGAAAAAACAGCACACTCGAAGTTTAAAATATTAAATATTTCCATATTAACAGGCGAAAACATTGCGACTTTGCCGCTTCGTCCAGTGTTTATAAAAAAGTTGTTGTGGGGGATGACATCATCAGTCTAAGTCAGATAAAGCTTTGCTTGTATTGATTTCTTTATGAGATCTAATGTGCAAGCAAACAACATCAAATATTGACGAATGAATCTCTTTTTTTCTCGGAATAATAATTAAAGTAGAATTTCTTACTCCGTGTGACATTGTTAAGAGATTTGTAATGAATGAGAAATCACTGTCATTGAAAGATATCAGCTTGTGAGTTTATAAACTATGACAAAAACTATTTGCTGATATTTGAGATTGCCGAAAGCGTAGATAGTGAAATTATCAAAGACCTGTTCGTGATGTTGCAATCAAATTAATTAATTAATTACATGAGATAACTAAAACTATTTATATATTTAATTAGCGTGTAATCATGTGACAAACTATTTCTTCAGTCCCCTTACCTGTTTACCTGAAAATGATGTTGAAATTTTCAAGGAGATTTTGTTCAGCTGATATCTGTAAACAAAGTTTTACGTTATCTCACAAGTATTTTTATCATACGAGCGTAATTAAGGTCGTAAAATCTCTTTGTCTGTGGAAAGAAAGGAAACGAGTAAAGTCAAAGAACTATACACATTAAGTTTTCAATTACCTTAATAACATAGACAAGCTTAATAATTTTAACTAGTTATGCTTCGTGATTGTGTGATCTACCGGAAAAATTGGCACACATTAACATTCTAATTTAGAACATAAAGAACCAAGCCTTTATGACTGTTCTCGCTTTACCTTGGCCATTAAAATTAATTCTTCCGATATAAAGAAGTTGAAAAATGATTCAAATGGGATTATAAATACTTAACTAATATTTATGAATTGAAAGAATTCTTAGAAAATTATCCCTGACGGAGAAGTGAAGTTAAATATCCGCATTTGGTCGAGTCTCGATTCACATTAACTTATCACACACAATTCATTTTTGTTTCTAACACCTCCACCAACAAGAATCTACATTCTTGAAATAAGCAAATATCCATTAAATTCAATATAGGCGTGCAACAAATATTTGTGTCTCAATGAACGATGATGAAAAAAAAAGAATACAACGAAACATTTTGCTCGTTTAATTAATAAACATCAACAACAACGTCAGTGTTCTTCGCATAATTTGTGTGATATTAAATTTCTCTCGGCTTCTGCGAACGTTTGCCCACGAACTAAAATGAATGTGGGGCAAATCAGTAATCGCTAATTGTTTATGCAAAACAAGAGAAGAGACTGAGAACAAGTTTGAATACGACATGAGCTGCACTTTCAATTCAGATGAATAGCAATTGTACATATGCGACAATTTCTCATGAATGCTCATAAAAAGAAATTTACTGCTGTCACTTGGATCGTTAGTGGTTGGTAAATATGGGAATACGTGAACGATCAGCTTGTTGAAGAAAGAAACATAAATGGAATGATATGAAATGATATTTAAATATTCAACACCAAACCAAAAGTTTCTTTCTCATGTCTTCATTTTCTTCTGAATTTATGATAATCATGCAAATTTTCACATTTCATCAGAAAGATTGTTTTATAGAGAACGCAAATGATTTCCCATCTGAATGAACGATAAATGTTTATTTCAAATGCATGTTTTTTGCAAGAACAATGACATGTACGTCTTCAAGATGTTTTGATAAACGTTGTGAAAATATCTTTGTTTTAAAATATTTTCTCATGAGATCAATCTCATGTGTAATCAGCGATTCTTCAAGTGTTAATTTCAACACTAAACAAGCAAAACATTCTTCAAACACGACTGAATGGTCGAGTCGTTAATGAATACAGCTTAGGAAAGTTGACTAAAATATTTTTTCCGTTCCATCAAACATCGCAATGACCTTGAAAGATACGACGAAAAAATGTAAAAACCTGTAGAAGTTATTCACACATTTATCAGCGACCGTGTGGGCCGCGCAAACTCTTATGCTGGTACGTGAATGACGTAAATATATGTGAAATACTGGAAAATATGTTTCTTTTATGGAAATCATTATTTTCCACGCTTGACATCAGTAAGGCTTAGTGAAATTAATAAAACTCTGTTTCGGTTTGGCTTCAATGGTGTAATGGAACATGAGAAATGTGAAATATTTCTATTGAGTAATATTCATAAAATTCCATACGCTAAACTCAAACAAGCTCATGTGAATGCGGCTGAAATCGATATCCAGCCATGCGATTCCCGAACATCTGAGGAGACAAATTTTAAATATTTATTGAGAAATTATTTTAATGCTTCCATTTCCCACTCTAAAATGCGATTGAATGTTTCCAATAAGAAAATAAAAATTATTCAGCTACTTTTGAATACATTTTAGATTTAACTGCATATCAAGTTCCTTGCTTTTATAGCAGCAATAAAATAAACTCAATTCATTTCAATAAAGCTAAGTGAGATTGGAATTTAATTACGGTGATCATCGATCACATATATTCATGTGTAATAAATTGATGCTCCCTCGCAACGATAATTGATCATTTAAATATCAATACTAAAACAGTTGTTCCATTGTCATTGTGTTTAAATAGAAAAGTATTGAAAAGCACTTGTCTTGTACAGTTGTAACAAACGTGAATTAAGATTGAAATTCAATCAAGGTCAGACTACAAATCACTTCGCCCCCGACTTCATAGAATTTCAATCTTCAACGGAACTATTTGTTTTGCAGTCATTTTGGACAATCTCTTGTCAGCAATCTTGACATTTAACACCAATGAGTTCAAACACTTGTTCAATACACAACACTAATTAAAAATCGATCGTGATCAGTGTTGAAGGTGCGCATTTTTAGTAAATTTTTCGATTTTGCGATTGATCTTTGTTTGTAGGCATCAATAAAAAAATCTCCACCCACGCATTATGATACGATCGTTTTTTTTTCGATTGTCTGAGGTGTTGGGGAGTCATCAACGTTGAATGAACGTTTTCTTGAATAATTTCCGTGAATATTTTTGTACTTCAAATGGAAACTGTGCCAGTTTTCTAAGAAAAGTCTGACCAGTTTCTTCGTCATTTATCGTAACATTGTTAACAAAAGTTTAACATGAAATATTAAGAAATAAAATGGAAAAAGTCAAGTTCAGTAGGGTAGAAAAAATGCAAAGTCATTAAATATATTAAACATCTCATCTTAAACATTAAATCTTTTAACTACTTACCTAAAACTAACCTCTGGTTTAACAAAGTTTGTAAAGCCACTTTTGTCGGATACTTCTTTTCATAAATGGTCAAAACAACATTTTCTACCATTTGATATTTGATACAAAATTTTTTCTATACAGTGGAAACTTGATACATTCGATTGCGGTAATGCCAATGAATTGCAAGTGCTTTTGGTGTCGAAGATCAAGTTAACAAAGTTTCTTTTATTCTCTTAAAGACTCACGCAGTTATTTCTCTATTGATCTACTCAAAAGCTTTCCATTTCGAATTGTTAACAACAATTTATTCATTCAATTGCTTGTTACATGAAATTTTAACTGTAATTAATGTTGAAAGTGCCGATGTCACGTTGCAACATGAAAAATTCTCATCAAGATAATCAATCAATGAACATTTGTTGATCAACAACAAAAAGCAATTCGATTAATGCTTTCGTAGAACTTCACAGCTGAGATGTGAGAAACTGAAACCGTTTATTGTGAAGAATTCAAGCTTGCTTTTCATTATGTGACATTGAATATTCCATAACAAGCAAGTACTGCAACACTAAAAGCATTTTATATTAGTGAATGAAATCAGCTTTTTTCCTTCACATTAGCAGGGGCGGGCGAACGAACAATGAGATTTGCGTAAAATGTAATTAACATAAAGTCAACAGTGAAGAAATCAATACTAGAAAATTCATGTACAACACAACGTTAACGTTTGCTTGCTTATATTTACAACATTGAAAGCATTGCTGTCGAATAAACTGTCAAACCAAATCAGTTATGCAATAACAACCCTTGACGTCTACCAGGTTTTTGGCGGCAGTATTTTCATTTTCGCAAATTGCGCCTCAAATTCAAACCGACGATTGTATTAAAGCATTGAAGAAATGTAACTAAATCACGCAAATTTATTTCTTACTTTTGACGAGAGAGTTCAAAGTCACTTCAGTTTCTTCAATGATTGATTATTATGAGTTTTAGTCAGGTCTCAAGGAAACGAAGTGGAGATTGAATTATTTCAACGATGATTGAATATGAAATGAAGTTCCCTCATTCTGTTTCTTTCCGGGAAAAATTGAAATAAAATCATTAAAAAGAAATATGTTGCGCCTGGTTGTCGTCGTCGGTTGTTGATTTTAACCGACAAACAGCACGTGAAGCAAAAGTGCAACATAATCTCCTGGAAATTTGATCTCACTTATAAATTCTTGGCTCATAATTAGTTGCATAAGTTGACTTGCAGCGTCTCGTTCATCGACTTGAGAACTTTATGACGAAAGCTGAAAACACGATTACGAAAGTTGGCTGTTGGCTCTTACAATGAAATATGACTGCCATTAGTTGTCACTCAAAGCTGGGTCACACTTAATTTTTTAATTACATTAAATGTCGCGTAACATTTCATCGGAAGTCGCCTTAAAAAAATAGAATCGTTTGATGCCCACGAGATCATAAACACGCAGTTAAAACCGTGCACATTCCAATGCTTCTCGAAATGTTTTACTACCACTTTACGTGATTTGTCTACAACACAATCAATCCCATAAAATGTTGTAATCCATCCCATCATCCCATCAAATCATCAATTTCGCTTTCGTTAAATTATTTGTGTTCGTTGCTTCCCTTTTGATGTCTTGTTTCGTGTTTTCTTGTTTACTTCATGGCATTGTCAATGCGATGATGTTTCCAAATGATTTAGACGCCGCTCAATCAATCGCTCATCGGCCCACTGACAATTTTTTTTTGTATGTATTTATAGAAGGGTTAGTGCAGTCAACTTTGAATCATCGCCTGCCTCATTATGACCGTGAATTCCTTCTAAGCTTTCTGTATCTAGAATCAAACAAAAGAATCATTGATGTTGCCATTTATCTACTTTTTCTTAATTTTTTTATTCACAAACTACACACAAACACTGCTTGCTTTTGCTTACAAAGAAACACTTCAATCCCTTCTTCAACAATCTGATGTGAAAGCAAACATAAGTTTCTCTAAAAATAAACAACGAGAGCGATGCATCATGCTGAATGGGAATCTTCTCGTCTGACTCCCTAAAGAGAGACGATGAAGAAGAAATTCTAAATTAGAATCAATCTCGTTAAGCAAGTAAATTAGGTGACGCTTCAAAAATATCCGCGAGTGAAGCTTCATAATGAAAAAACTATTTATCCAAGTAACAAACTAACATAATAAATATAAATGTGACTCTCGGTGTTTTCTGTATTGATGGAGTCATTTAGTGCCATCGCCATTAATATAAAAGCTTCCTTTGATGTTTGTCAAACAATATTTAAATAAAAAATTTTCCTTTACTGATTGTTTTTATTTATTTTTAATGACGAGAGAAAAAATTGTTGGAAGAATGAAGTGAGGTTGTTGTTGATTTATTGGAAATGATTAGAAGGATGGTGGGGATGAGTAATTTGTAAGAGAAAAAGGAAGTGACCAGATGGAAAGTTTAACGGTTGACATTTCTTTTAAGTTGAAACAATCTTGTTGAGTGAGTTGGATTTAGAGAGATTCGATTGTAAATAAAAATAACCGTGAAAGAGTCAACTTTCATCTCAGATACATAAATAAAAGATTCGTGCGGGGGAGTTTCCTTTGGAAACATCATTTCTTCATTATACTGAAAGTTAAAAGTTTCTTTTATTGCAAAACTGCTCTTTCTATGGAGAATCGTCAAGTTTTAGAAAGGTTTATGACCGCTTAACATTTTAAGTTGATGCTTTGACTTAATTAAGTAAATAATCCGCGAAAAGCTGCTTTGGTGTTTAATTTCAACAAAACCGTAACAGAAAATTTTCATCGCATAAATTTCAACAATCTGCTTGCTTGATATTCTCGAATAAATAAAATTAGAAAAAACTCAAGTCAAGTTGATGAGTGCAATGTCGTTGTGTTCATATTTCTTTCCGCTTTTCTTTGATTTCATTTTCACTTTTCTTTGATTTTTCCTTGTCGCGTCTGTCAAAGTTCTTACTCCACATACATTTTATTAATGAGTCGCATCATTCGATTCGGTTGACGAAGAAGACATACGAAGGCACTATTTACTCATTTATTTTAATTTTTTAATGAGTTGTAGCTGATATGACATTTGCTTTGGCTTCTTCCACTTCAAGACAATATTTTTCTTTGTTCAATATGTTCGTTTCCAATCCGTCTGTCATTTAATCTTATTAACATCTTAATTTGCATTTACAACGCTCAATGCAATCTCATTACAACTCTTTATTTATGTCTTCATTTCTTTCTTCTTTCGCATGAAACTTCACGATATGTAGGTCAATGCTTTGAAATATTTATGATCATTACTCACTCTTACCCAACGCTATATCAATAAATTCTTCGCTCATATGTTAAACCGGAAACATTTAGTCGAGATAACAACTCAACTTTGCTATAAATATTTCGGAAGAACATGAAAAAGTTTCATTTTCCCCTTTTCAGCGACTTTGAAAATCTTGTTTTGATGATTTGATTTATGAAATCTTTTGACGTGATTTTACTTTAACTTACAAACGTGATAAAAGTGATCAAAATACATTCGGAACGAGAAACAAAATTAAATGTTTGTGAACATAAATTGCCATTTACGAATTAAATCAATCAGCGATAGCGATGTCGCAATCGTGTCTACAAATCTCATTGATAGTAAATTAATGAAAATACTCACAAGAGACTTCGTGAATTCTTACACGAAAAGAGTGCCAAAGTGTTTGTTATGTCGCTTTTTAGAACTTGAGCAGCGACGAAATAACAAACAAGTTTTCATCGGCACTCACTCCCCATATCGTTGTATTTCCACTTGCGTTTTCGTTCGGCATAAATGTTTATTTTAAAATCTTCTACGTCTTCGTGAAGGCAAAAGGAAAAGAATCATAAATGAAACAACAACGAATTCAAACACGAGTCGATCATTTGTTAGTGTTTTCCACATTTCGGAGCATTTTTCTCAGTTCATAATCAGACGACATACAAAGCGGATCGCGAATCATTTACTCAACTCTCGATATTCGATGATCTGTGTGAATTCTTTTTCACTTCTGTTTCTTAATTAACATCTCATCGTTTATCGATGTCGTTAATTGAATTACTCACAGTTTAAGCCTCGACTTATTGTGTTTTCGTGCCATTGATTTTCATGTCATGGAGGCGCGATCACCAAAAAGAAAACTTTCATAAATTAACGAGAACAGATCGTGAAAAGATCGCAAATTTGTGATTTGTGCAACAACACAAAAAAAGTTTACAGTTAAATCGTTGACTCATTAATTGGATTAGTGGGATGACCAAACCCCAAAAGGAATAAAAGAAATGAACGATAAATTCTGCTTATAGCTTTATAAGTGCAATTCCATCTCAGTTCTTTTAACATTCATTACAATTTATCTTAAATATCAAGCGGATTGAATTGCAACAAGTTGAAACGCAACGTTGGATATTAATTAAATTGAAACTCTCATTACATGTATCAAATATCGTTTACGTTACATATAATTTTGCAATAACATTTATTGTAGTTATAAAAGAGTTGGAATCACCAAAGAATTCTGAAACTCAATGCAAACATTCAACATTCAATGAGAGATGAAAAAGAAGAAAGAAAAGCTAATTGTCGATGTTTTCGTAAAAGGAAAAATCTAATAAATATTTCAATTCCAACTCAAACGCACGCTTCATTTGAACAAGAAAAATTAATTATCGTCAACGAATAGTCAGTGAGTTAGTTAGTTAGTTAGACGTTTAGTTTTCCATGTTTAAGTGGTGAACATTAAAACGGACAAAAATAGAATTGAGAAGCGAAGAGAATGTGGAACAAACTGTTTAAGAAGAAACAATCGAAATCAGCAAATAAATCACAGAATGATGCGCCGACGAAGCAAACGACGCCACCCGCCTCAACAACAACATTTTGTTTCTCTTTTCGTGGTGCAAAGAAACCTAACAACGATCATTATAATAAAATGAACGAAAACTTTCAATATTTTCAGCATGAATCGGAAATTTATAGGAAACCAGGTGAGGTGCTTCTAGGGTTAATGGCAGAAGGCTTCAACCTAAATAAATCAATCAAATGACTTCAACAATATTGAATATTGACTTGTGTGTTGACAAATGCTGTTTCATAATTTATGCGGTGACATTTTATTAAAAGAATTTCTTGCGTGATGTTCTTCAAGGCTTGAGGGTGCACTTTCATTCAGCATAAAAATGAATTCTCTATTCGTGTTACCTCGCGGTTGTAATGTCAATAAATGTTCTCATGAAATATGAAAAACTCGTGATTTCCATCACATAAAAAAAACATTCAAACCAGTGGCTTGTTTTATTTTCCTTCTTTCTTTCTAAAAAACGAAAACAAAAATCTTTTCACTGACATTTCGAGGAAAATTAATGAAAGGTTAAGAGACGTTAAACTCTTACTTTACACAAAAGGATGTTAAACTTCTTCTCGATTTCATTGCTTTAAATCGAGTTCTTCTTGAGATCTCAAACAGCGATTAATTACCGAATGTTAAGTATGCAAAATATCTCGTTCACCTTGAAATGTTTTAAACAAAAAATTTGTCCACTCTTAACGATAATCTCTTCAGCAGAAGAAGAAGAAATTAATGACGAGTGCCAGGACAGGATTTTTGTTTATTTTATTGACGTGTTTTTAAGAAAAAATTAAATTAAGAAATATCTAAAGCAAGAAGAAGAAGAAGAAGAAGCAAAACATGTCTTCTTACTTAGTACAACAAACAAAAGTTAATCCCACACGAGAAAGTCTTAAAATTTGTTTGTTTGGCTTTGGATTGGATGAATCAAGGAAGAAAAGAAATTTCCTGATGATTGAATTTTAAAAACTTGCAATAATCCCACCCACATAAATGACTGCCAAAGGCTTTCGTTCATTCAGTGACAAATTTTCTCTTATTTATATTGAAAGCGTGTTAAATTCTTAATTATCATAAATTGTCTGATAAATCCACGTAAAAAGTTCTTCAATATATTACTTATTAAACAGACGTTAAATATTAAATCATTATATCATAAATTGATTTTTGATCGCTTCAATATTCAAAATTACCAATTTATTTAGTCGACATCGTGTCATAAATAAAATCATTTTGCGGTCGCAAACTTGGAGGAGGAAATAATAATCGTAAAATTTTTTTTTGCAAGTGGACAAGTCATTCGATAAAAACTGATTAAGTTAAGTTGCTTAATTTACATTTATTGATCTCATTTTTATTTCTCCTCAACAGATTACAATCGAAGACATGAATATTCTCAACTTTATCAACCTGTACAACATCGTCATCCCGATGAAAATCAACAACTTAATGAAATTTTCATTGAAATTCCACAACCAAACATTCGACTTGACTTGTGTCCCGTCTGTTCGCGTAAATTTGCACCGGAAACTCTCTTGAAACATGTAATAATTTGCGAGAAAATTAACACAAAGAAACGGAAACCTTTTGACTCGTCAAAGCAACGACTCAATGGAACAGAATTTGCTTCGGTTTCAGCGACGTCTTCACCAGTTGCAACAAATCGTTTGACACCATCGCGGTTTGAAAGTCGCGTTTCACCACCAAAAACGGTGAGTTGACTTGACTTTGTTGTTTGACTTACAATAAATTTCAGTTTGGTGATTTAAGCACTTCATGAATCATGTTTAAAAGAATATTTTTCAATTGAATTTCAAAGATTTATTTTGTGTCAATTTTGGGTGGTAAAGAATAATATTTGACCAGCCTTTAAAAGTGTGAATGAACTCGCAGGCTTTCGATTAACTTTATCAACATTTTGAACTTTTAAAGTCTTTTGAAAATACAAAGCTAAAGGGAAAACATTTGTTGCGATTATAATTACATGAAAGCATCAATAGAGTTAAGCCGCATTGAAACCATTGCGCAAGTTTAATCTTTTATTCACCATATCGAAAGAGATCACGAGAAACCTTTTCATCATGCAACACAAAAAGCTTTGTTGTCTAGTGAGTGGAACTAGTTTCAGAGAATGCCCAAAACAGTTTTAAATTATGCTGCGAATGTGCTCTCGAGGTTGAATGAAATAAAGCATAAAGCATAAGAATAGTCGGCAGTCAAACATTATAAACGAAACATCATTTCTTGCTACCGAAATAAGATTTATTGTTGCACAATAACTTTCTCGAGTGGTTTTTACATTTTATGAGACTATCTAATTATTCATTTAAATCTTTGAAACATTCTTCGATTTTGTTTCAAGTTATAAATGATCATTCGATTGAAAACTCGTAGAATTCTTAATGTCATTAAAATACAATCGAAAGAGAGAAAGAATTAATGAGATTAATGATTCATTCTTCATTTCAGCTTCAACGAAAATTAAGTGAGACGAGTCTGAAATCTCAACCAGCCACATCAACTTCATCTCATTACAACATGAGTCGAAAGAATTCAAGTGTCAGTTTGGGTGGTGGAACACCCAGACTGTCAGTGAAACGTAGCCTTGTGCAACAGAATGAAAAGTGTCCATATTGCGAAAGGAATTTTGGATTCAAAGGTAAACTTTTTGCACTTCAATAGCTGGCATATTTTTCACTAAGAAAGAATGCAAATTATTTTTTTTACAGCCTACGATCGACATGTTGAATGGTGCAAAGAGAAATCTCTGATCAAGCCTAGTCCCGACACCGCAACTGTGTCAGCTGCAAAGGAAAGAATGAAAACTCGAATCACCTACAAGGCTCCATGTTTAAAGTAATTTTATTTAACTTACTGTTTGTAACCAACAATTTATGGAAGTTTCTTTCAGAACAAAACGAACCACAACAAGAGAAAAATACTCAAATAGTTGCAATGGTTCGACCAACAGTTTAGCTGATTTCGATTCACATTTAAATTCCATGAGCTCATCAATGACAAGTGAACAGTAAGTTTAAGTCAATTAATTGATGAATATTTTTATAGATATATAATTATTTGTTTTAGTGGCCTTTATGATCCATTTTTATCGGCCAAGAAGCAACTGGAAGAACTTTTCACGCCCACTTCATCAACGCCTACAACGCAAATGATTAATTCAATGATGGTACCAACCACACCGTCATCGGAAGTTAATAAAGTTAATAATATCAACAACGACATTATGTCAAAGTCTCTCACTCTCACCAGTCAAGCTGTCAATTCCCCAAAGACACCACAGCCGATCCCAAAAATGCAAAGCAACTTCAAGCGCACCTCTTCTTTGCGAATTTCAAATCGCAAGCCCAAGCCGACTATTTACACGCCACCGGTAAAGTCAAACATTCATTGCGGAATCACTGATGATGGCCCAATTTCACCAAACTTTGTTAAAGCGACAGACTACGATGAACTTCCAATTAAGTCACCTTACAGTGCCATTAAAATGTGCGAGAAAAATTTGAAGCAAAATCAAGTGATGCCCTTGCGAGTGTCACCAGCGAGAGCTTCGCCATCACCAACAATGCCATCAATTAATCAACCAATATTAAGAGACAAAAATGCCGCATTGACAAGAAAGAATCTCAAACTTGATATAAGAAATCCAAACAAACCTTTGCATCAGGATTATCCACTGTCAAAAACGGATTCACTTGCACTCTTCTTAAAATATGAAAATGAATTGACAGCAAAATTATCAGAAAAAGAAATGAAAGATAAAAGTAACAGTTTAAGTAAAAGATCACAAGCAACGAATAATCTCACATCTGTTGGATTGAGTTTAGATCATAAACTTCCAGATATTAATCATGGAATATCAACAACAACTCCACAACCGACACCACGAATTACAAATGGAAAAAGTTTTGATGAAAGAAATGCTTTGATATCGATCGATAATTTTCATAAAAATCCCCAGGAAAATATCAATGAAGAGAAGAAAAGTCATTCAGCTCCAGTTAAAACAATGAATGCTTGTGATAACTTGCCCGAGTTGAATAACGGGAATAATGTCAGTGACAAGAGTCGTTCGCCATCTATGGATCGCAAAACTGGTGAAGAAGAATCTCCGCAATCGGGACGTCGAAGTGCTTTACGTCGTCAAAAGAAATATAACATTGACAACATTTTGTTTGGCATTGATAATGAACAAGAAGTGAAATCGACAACACCAAGCAGTGGCAGTGATAACAGTAACAACAACAGTCTGATACGTCCAACATCGCGAACATCAAACACTGAATCAATTTTTGAAGATTTTGATTTTGACCAATTTATTGCTTCATTCAACGATGACGATCAATTTCCAATATTTAAAGATTATAAAGCTTTGTTGAACAAGACAGTAAATGACGATAACAGTAACAAGCCTTTAAACGATACTAATAAGAGTCAGCCAGAAGAAAATCCTTTTGGATTAACTAAAAATCTTGTCGACACAAAACCAATTCCGATTCAACAACCACAAAGGTCTGAAGCTGAATTAAGTGGCCTTGAGAAGTTAGACAATTTATGTAAAATGTTGAGTGGAAACTCTGATTCAGATGAGAGTAATAGTCTTGAGACAGATTCACAAGCTATTCGATCAAAATCAAGTGCTGATTCAGCTTATGGAAGGTAAGAAATGTTCAGAAAAAATTTAACAAGAACTTCAAGTTTATTACTAATTATTATAGTCTCTCTAGTCAGTCTAGGCAATCTCAATCACCATTTGATCATCGTAAGATGACCAACAATAACTTCAGTACCTTCAGGCCGACTCCACCACCACCACCAATTCGTCAGCATTTGGAATTGAAGACAACTGAGATAGTTTTGAATCCAGTTAAACCGCCATACTTTCAGGAGACAATTATGATACCCAGGAACGGAAATGTTCTACTCAACAGATCTACCAGCACTGAGAGCAGTAAATCTGATGCACCTTATTCAAAGTTCTGTCACGAATGTGGCTACAAGTTCGTCGTTCCAACTGCAAAGTTTTGCATTGAGTGTGGTGTTCGACGAATTAAAATGGTTTAATTTTAATTAAGTTAATTTTTGGAATTCTTAATAACAAGCAATTTTTATATTTGTTAATTGAATTAATTTACTTTGCTTCAATAAGTGCAACAAAAAGTTCTGGTCGACGACATACAAAAAGCTTCATTCCCTTAAAAAGCTCCCCTTAAAGCTTTTATTAACCCTTCGGATGCTACGCGTCGTTCTTTCCCCTTCATCTTTGACTTTTCTGATTTTATTTGTTTTCTGATTATTTTAACAAGACTGACAAGAAAATGAAGAAAAAAAAATTAATTCTTTTATTTGCTTAATGACGAAAGCAAAAGACTCACCACAGCCAGCAAATTTAACACACAGCTTATTTAAAATTAGGAAAACGAGGAGTAGGAGGAGGAGGTGAAGAATGAGTTTAACAGTTTCTTAATTATTCACAAAAATATGAATTCAATCAATTGTAATTAATCAAACTGAATATTATATGTAGCCTTCAAAATTGAAAGATCAAAAATAAATAAAAGATTCATCTTTAAAAGTAAAATTAAATTTATTTAAGTATCAATTAAGTATCACAGATTATTAGCTTGATTCGGCAATAAATCTTTCATCAATTGAATCATGGGATCAGTCAACATTAAATTACTTTTAACTTTGATCTTGTTACAAGTTTTCTTCGTTTCAATGTTTGTTGAATTGTCAGCGTGTTTCATCAAATGTCCTTCAAACTTTGCTTTACTGATTGTTGTGAACTTACATGATGTGCATTTATAAAGTAAACTTTCAGCTAATTCAGGATGTTGTTTCTCAAGATGCTTGCGATATGTGTTGCTTTGTATAGAAGTGTAATCACATCCAGGACATTTGTAATGATGAACCATCGAATGCTGAGACTTGTGACGACGAAATGAGTTGTGATCGTTAGTTGAATAATCGCACGCTTCACAATTGAACTTTTTCTCATCACTTTTCTTATGCTCCATAGAATGAATGTAAAGTCCCGATTCACTACTGAACCCTCTGTTACACTCACCACACTGAATCTTCTTCGAACTATCAATTGAATTTGAAGTTTTCACTTTTCTCATAAACTTTTCTTTCTTCTTATTTTTGTGTGTTTGAAGATGATTTTTCAACTGTTTAGAATTCTTAAAACTTTTATTGCAATTCGAGACATCACATTTATAGCTCCTTACATTTGAATGAATCTTCTCGTGAAAATTCTTCAATCGTGAAAGAATTGGCGTTTTAAAATCACATAATTTGCATGCATATAAATCCATGTCAACTTTATGTGAACGCCACAGATGAGTATGCAATGTGTTGAATGTTTTAAACTCTTCCGATTTGCATTCGGGACAAATAATTGTTCCGTCATCTGTGTGACATCTCCGATGATACTTTAAAAGATTTTCAGATGAGAAATGAAGTGTGCAACTTTGTAGCGAACATTTGAACACAACTTGAATGTTTGTTGTTGATTGTTGATTTGTTTCGCTTTCATTTTTTTTCTTTTTCCTTATTCGAATGATTTTAACAAGTTTCATTTTCTTTCTTTCTGTGTCTCCTTCAATAGCAGTTTCTGATGTGAAGTCAATGGGAATGCTAACCATTGGCTGTTCTTCTCCTTGATTTGTAGCAGCTTCTTCAAGTTTCTGAAGAACTGTTTTCTCATTTGGTGTTTCTGTTTCATTTCGTTCAGGATTTTGTACAATTTCTGAATGATTTATCAACTCTCTTGATGGCTCAACAACATGAGATGTTTCCATAAGTTTAACAATCTCATTTTGAATTGCCGAAGTGTCGTGGAAGTTTGAAAAAATAGCATCGGAAACTTCAGCATCGTCTAACATAATCACTTCGTCATTTCCACCACAAGTTGACACATTTGAACTTCCAGGGAGTGTATCAGGAGTCATACTAGTGTCACGATAATTAATCAAGTTCTCATCAGCTTGTTGTGGTCGCATATGAATGACTAAGTTCTGTGCTTGTCCGAAAATCATTGAAGTAGGTGGAGGATTAATGAGTGGCGGTTGCATAAGAATTGGTTCGATTAATGTGTTCATATTTTTAATTGAAATGTTGCAATGTTGTGGTGATGGTTGAAGAGACTGCAGAAGTGTCTGCTCAGGAACATTTTCATTCACCAAACTATCATAACGACGTACAAAAATGGATGGCGGAAAATTGTTCGTGACGTTCATAAAGTTTCCTGGTGCGTTTGTTTCTTCTTCTACTTCGTCAGTGAAAAATTGATTCGATGTCGCTTCTTGTTGTGGATTTGTCAATGCTTCAATGTTTCTTATGAAAATTTTACTTTTTGGTACTTCAGAAATGATTTCCGATGACACGATGACGCAATCAGGCGTTGATGCTTCTGATGGTTGTTTTGTTACGTCGGTAGTGACGACTTGACTCGTCAGACTTTCATGACTGCGAACATAAATTTTACTTGTTGGAATTTCACTTGAAGTTGTTGCTTCTGAGAGTAATTCGGAATCATTGCACAAATTCTTTCTCACAAATATTTTTCCTGATTGCTGATCAGACGCAGTTTCAGTTGGAACTTCGGGAAGAATGATTTCAACTTCTGGAGCTTCTGAAACTGGTTCAGGTGACGGAAATGAATTGAAATTTGCTGAATCGTCGAAATCGAAATCATCGTTGAAGATTTGATCGTCATTTCCTAAAAAGTCGTCAAGTATTTCATCTTCAGCTGTCAGATCAAGAGAATCGAAGATATTTGGGATTGCAATGTTTGTGTGTGGTAAATCAGGCTTTCTCAATAACGTCACATCTTTGATGAAGATTTTGCTTTTAGCTGGTTCATTTGTGTCAGGCTTCTTAAGTAGCTGATAATCAACAATGTGGATCTTTTGTCGTGGCTTTTCCACATTCGGCTGCTGGTGTTTTTCAATGAACAAATCAATTTCATCTTGAAGTACTTTATGATCTACTAACAAATGTGACTTGAGGCTTTCATTGTTAGTGAAAATATTTGAGCATTGGCTGTTTGGACACAAAACTTTGGTTTCATTTTGAATGCAATTATGTGAATCAAATGAAGATTGAAAGAAACTCATAAAACCGCAAATACGACATTCAAAAGGTTTCTGTACTTCAGTGGCTTCGTGTTGTACTGAATTGTTGGATTCATATTTGAATTCTTCTTTTTTTGCAATATTGTTGGTTTTTTCTGAAACCTTTCGAAAACAAATTTAATCTTTTTTTTTATATTAAATAAATTTCAGTAATTTTTACCTGTGTTGAGAAATCAGCTGTTATTAATGATACATTATTATCATCAAAATCCATTTATTACTCGTCCATTTTACATCGGAAATTTCGACTTAAAAACGAATAAATTTCACTTTTCAAATGTAAACAAAGTCTGCAGAGAGCTCTCCCAAATTCAGGTGGAGAGTGTAATTATCACGGACGTGGAGAATTATCACGGACGTGGAGAAATTTTTTTACAAAAAGCACTTTGTATGGAAACTGGTGCCGGACCCCGCGCGGGGGTGTAAATTTAGGGTGGATTCCTTTATTATGAATTTTAATAATTCTTGAGTGCGACAATCGAGGGGTAGGATAAGTTACAATGGTAGAGTTTCCACGGAAAAATTATTTTCGTCGTAGCGCATTTTTTTTGAACATAGAGCTCATTTAAAGCGTTTTCGTGCTTATTTAACATGGAAAGCAATGTTTGAAAGATTTAAATTCGGATCATATCGTATAGAAGACACCGAGCTGGCGACGCACAACAGAAAATCTAAATCCAGTCCGAATCTCGTTCTCGTGAAATTTCTCGACAACACAAATGTGAAATTTAATCTAGATGTGAGTTGAAAAAAAAACAAATTAGATTATTCTTAGAAGAAGAAAAAAATCCTTGGTTGCGTTTGTTTATTCACAGAAGAAGGCAAAGGGAAGTGATCTCTTAGCTACAGTCTTCGATCATCTAGAACTAACTGAGCGCGACTATTTCGGACTAAAATTCTGTCAAAGCGAAAACGCTGAAGTGAGTCACAAAGTTTATGAATGAAGCCATGACGTCATAATTTTTACATTTAATAATTAACACCTTTTTTCTCTCTTTTTTAGCGATGGTTGGATTCTAATAAAAATGTACGAAAACAATGGCAGAAGGAACAAAAAAATTGCTCACCCTCTATGCCTATACTAGAATTTCGCGTTAAATTTTATGTGAGTGATCCAAGTCGTCTTCTTGAAGAATACACGAGATATCAATTTTATTTGCAAATCAAACGAGACATTTGGTCTGGTCGATTACCAGTTTCACTTCACACAGCTTGTCTTTTAGCGAGCTTTCAAGTCCAATGTAAGCGATGAATAGTCATTAAAATAATTAATTGGAATTAAGTTTACCGAATTTTATTTCTAGCTGAGCTTGGCGATTTCAATGCTGTGGAACATACGGAGGGATATCTCAACGATCTTCAACTTTTAGTTGATCAAAACGAAGAAACTGAACGACAAATCGCAGAATTACATAAACTTCATCGTGGTCAATTGCCAGCTGATGCTGAATGCAATTTCCTTGAACACGCAAAACGTTTGGATCAATACGGAATCGATTTTCATAAAGCGACTGATTCAAGTGGGACAGAAATTCAACTTGGAGTGAGTGCTATTGGATTGTTGGTGTATCAGAACAGCCTACGAATCAACACATTTTCTTGGTCGAAAATGACAAAAGTTTCATTCAAAAGGAAGGAATTCTTCATTCAGCTTCGTCGAGAACCGTCGGAAAGTTACGATACACTTCTCGGCTTCAATATGGCATCACACAAACGTGCAAAAATCCTTTGGCAGTC
Organism: Clunio marinus; assembly: GCA_900005825.1. NCBI lineage: Eukaryota > Metazoa > Arthropoda > Insecta > Diptera > Chironomidae > Clunio > Clunio marinus. The sequence continues at coordinate 1,636,576 of CVRI01000075.1, read as the reverse complement.
TTGTGTTGAACATCACTCATTCTTTCGTTTACAGAAACCACATCGAAGCTCGAGATTTGCTTTGTCGCTTGGTTCTCGCTTCCGTTATAGTGGAAGAACAGAACTTCAAGCTGTTCAAGACAGTAAAGTTCGAGTGAAGATGTCAAAATCATTTATTCGGTCACCAAGCCGACGAGCTCTCGCATCGTCGCCCATCAATGGCATGTCTGCAGACAGCAATGGGACCAGCAACGGTAAATTATCGTTTCGACCGCATGATAAAATCACTGTAACGGAATCAAAATCACCGCGAAAAGCTTGGGAGAAACAGGAAAGTGGAAGCAGTGAAAATGAATTTATTGATCGATCAGCTCGTTTTGATTCATCAGCTCCACCACTTTTCGATTCACCACCAGCATACGACAGTAACGAGAACACAAATAAATTAAGTGAAGAAGGTTTAGTGTCGTTGAGATTAAAGTCTGATGAGCATGGTCGATTCGGTTTCAATGTGAAAGGTGGAATCGACTTAAAAATGCCGATTTTCGTCTCACGAGTCGCACCACATACGCCTGCCTACAACAGTAAAATTTGCGAGAATGATCAAGTTGTGATGATCAATGGACGCGATGTCAGCACAATGACACACGAACAAGTTGTGTCACTCATAAGAAACTCTCGTGACAATAATGGCGGTCAATTGAATTTAATTATCAAACCAAATGCCTTGGAGGATGGTTCACTTGTTGAAGAGCCTTTATATCAATATGTTCCAGAGGATCAAAGTCAATTTCGTAACAGTCAACATAGTTTCATGACGGGAAGTAGCGAAGCAAATGTCTTCCAGCAATCGCTTTTACTGTTAAGTGACGGTATTGCAAGTGGAACACTCTTGTCACAATACGAACAAATGTATCGAAAGAATTGTGATTTATCTATAACTGAAGCGAGAAAACCAGAGAATGCGAGCAAAAACCGTTATCGCGATATTTCTCCATGTGAGTATGTGAAAAATGAAAAGCCAGGGCTTGAAAATGTTCTGGGAATTGCTCCATTAAAAACATCTCTAGTACCTCTTTTATGTGAACAAGTTCATTCTAGTACTTGTTCATAACAAACATGATATTGTTTTAATAATCTTCAATTCTCTTCAGATGATTGCACACGTGTGGTTTTAATGAATCAACCAGATGGAGATTACATCAACGCCAATTACGTCAACATGGAAATACCAAATGGAACAATCAATCGTTATATTGCGACACAAGGTCCACTTGGAAACACAGTGAAAGATTTCTGGCGAATGGTTCAACAGGAGAGTAGTCACTTGATTGTGATGTTAACGACAGTTATGGAACGTGGAAGAGTGAAATGTCATCAATATTGGCCAGCAAATGATGAGATATTGGACATGGGACAAAACTTCACTATAAAATGTTTCAATGAACATGCTGATGAGACGGGAAGTTTTGTATTTCGTGATATGTTGATGAGTGATGGTAACACAGGTGAGAAACGAACGATACAACATATGCAATATTTGGCATGGCCAGGTAAGATTAAAATGTTTTGAATTTTAATTAAATATTTCTAATCTTCCATATCTTTGCAGATCATGGCGTTCCATCAGATCCAAAGCTTTTCCTTTCATTTACTGAAAAAGTTCGTCTTGCTCGTAACACGACTTTATTGCAAGAGATCGAAGCAACGTTGAAGCAAGTGAAACTGAAAGATGCTGATGAAAATGGTGGACTTGATGGTGAACGTAAGAATTATGAAAACGGTGAATCGCCATGTGATTTGCCACCGTCAACTTCAGTTCATCAATGCATAAGTGCAGCTAATCCACCAATTATCATTCATTGTTCAGCTGGAATCGGACGAACAGGTTTGTTGAAAATGAATTTTTAACTATTTTAGCATTTAATGGCAACAAAATTCTTGCAGGAGTTTTAATTTTAATGGACACTGCCTTAGCTTTAATGGAAGCAAAAGAACCAGTTTATCCACTTGACATTGTACAAACAATGCGTGATCAACGTGCTTCTATGGTTCAGAATGTTGTGAGTATCTATTTTAAAAATAATTTTTCTATTAACAATTGAATTAATTTTCTTCATCAACTTTTATCTCAGAGTCAATACAAATTTGTCTGTGAGTGCATTATTGCAGCTTATAACAAAATGTTGGAAGAAGATGAAACGAAAACATCGCCACGAGCAACATCGGCAGCTGGTAGTGAATAATAAATTAGTTTTAACTTGTTTATGAACGTCGTGATGAAGAAAAATAACGTAGAGAATTTATTGTAAGCCATCCTGAACATAAGAAAGAATCAGAACAAAACATTTTCCATAACGTCCATTTTTACAAGAACCATTTGAAGAACAAACATTTATTCATTGATTGACTGGTAAGGTCTTGCAAAGTAAGAAAAAGTAACTTTTTTAGACATATTTAAATTAGAGATGGACATTGCTTGCTATCTCTGTCTCTCACCCTTTAATTAGAAAGAAATAGCATTAGAAAACCCCGACAATTCCCTCTTTTAGACATAAACGAAACTTCCAGAGCTGCATGAATTCGTCCCTAATCTTAAATTCATCATCTATCACTATCCGCGATTAAGATTCACCAAATGTGCTGTGTGGACCCTTTTAAATCCACCATAAAACACTGAAACGAAATTAAATCGACACATCACAATCACATATAAGAAACTGCTTAAAAGTGAAACTGACATTGCCATATTTATACTGATTCTAAACTTAATAACTTAGATTTCTGTTTTTCTTTTTAAATGATGATTGGAATGTTGTTGTTGTGAGAATTTTTCTTCTTTTTTTTCCTTCGTAAGGAGTGAGACAATTTAAACATTTATTAAAATTATCTAAAAATGTAATTATCAAAAAAAAAAAATCAGAGCTGTCGTGAATATTTGATATCTAATGAGATGTTGTGACAGCTCTGATCAACTTTATGAATATGATGAGAAACAAATATCAAATTATTTAAGACTATTGACATGGAAATCGAATAAAAGAAAAAAAAGAAAGAAATTTCTTAAAAATTAATGAAATGTTGGCAATTTTTCTTTTTATTTTTCAAGTTTTCGACGTTTTAAATTAAAATATTTGTACATAACATTCTGAGCTGTAAAATTTCCATATCCATCGCCATTCATTCGTTTTGCCACCGTCTCCCAAACGTCACCACTCGATGGACGTTTGTCGAGATCATTACGATGTCTAATTAACGCTTCTTTCATTTCTTCTGTCCAATAAAGATAACTTCTTTTACTTGAGGTCTTTCCGTAAGAGATTTCTTTGTTGCATTCCATTTCAGTCGATTGATTGTCATCATTGCCATGCATCAACTGAAAGTAACGATTTTTGATACTTTTTATAGTGAAAGATCCGTGCCCATTTTTCTCTAATTTATGTTTCACATTTTCCCAAATATCTCGGGGAGTTCTTGGAATACTTTCGGGTAACAGATTTTGTAATTGATTCTTAAATGAAACCAATGCAGAATCAGCAGAATCGGTCCAAGTTTGAAAATCTTCATTATAATCTTCATCAGTTTCAAATTCGTTGGCTTTCTCTGAAAGACGTTGAAACTTTGCTTCGTCTTGTTTAACTTTTTTGTAATGGTAATGGACAATATGTTCAGTAATGTTGCGATATCCTTCCAACTCGAACTCTTTCGCAATGTTTCTGAATAAAGCTTTATCGGGAATCACAGGATTTTGTTGTTTGATTTTTGATGCTAAATGAAGTAAAAATATTTCCATATCTTCCTTCCATCCCCAATAAGTTTTCTTGAAGCCAAAACGTCGCTTTTCGTCAGTCCTTACAATTAACTCTTCATCGTCACTATTGGAAATGTCAAACTCAACTTGTTCCTTTAGTTTTGTCAATTTTTCTGGTTGACTCTGAAGCTTCTCATATTTATATTTGATTGACTTTGCTGAAATGTTTGGATATCCTTTTATTTGAAATTTTTGAGAAATTTTCCTGTAAGCCAAGTTATCAGAATCTTTCAACGATTTGTATTTGTGACGGTATCGAACTAAATCGAGTTCCATTTCGTCTGTCCAATTCCATTTCTGTGGTCGCAAGATCTTTTTCGAAGCTGTAACTAAATCGTACACGATTAATAAGAAACAATTTATTAGAAACAAAACACAAACCTGAATGTGATGGTGTGAAGTGTGTCGAGTCGTCTGTGTCAGAAATAAAGAATTCTATATGTCTTGAAGCACCTAAGTTTTCTGCGTCTTGTAAAATAAATGTCTCACTTTCGTCAGCCACTTTCTCATATTTCATTTCTTCATCTAAATATTCAGGTTCGAGATTGTTATGTTCATCATCAGGAGGATCTGAATCTCCTTCAAAATTAACACAAAGAAGTTCATATAACTTTGTTTGATTTTCAATAAGTTCTTCTCTAAAAGAACACAGTTTCTCAAGATTTTTGTTACAATTTAAACAAATTAGAGATGAAAACTGTGAACTGATGATGAGCTCCACAAAAGTTAAATTTTCAAATTTTGTTTTCATTGTTTCATCTATTTTGTAAAATATTTCATTGTCACTAATCAAATTCAAACACATTCGACAACGTTCAGTATGATTCATAAGAATATCACTCTCTGAACTTGCCATATTTTACTATATTTTATTTTTTTCTGTTGTTTTGAAAGTTGTTGATGAAATTGAATTTTTGTAAACAAAAGCGTTTATCCGACCATTTTCGCATAGTTTGTTATCCGAATTTAATGTACGGGTTATTCGACTTTATTTAAAAACTGTAAAATTTAACGATCATTCCTGTTAAATAAACAATTTTATAAAAGTTAATTTAACAATTTTAGCTTGTGAATTATGATTCGTACTCCAAAGAGAAGTAACAAACAAGATGACTTTGTCACACCTCAAATGAAATTGGATCTTCGTAAAGAACTACAATCAGCAATTCAGCGACGAAACAATTTGACGAGCAGATCAAAATTAAAATGCATTAAATTTTTGGAAAATTCTTTTGAAGATGAAGAAAAAAATGAACCAAATGATTTTGATAAAAGAATTATACTTCGAAGAAAGGCTATTGAGGAAGTATTGACATCAGAAAGAAGCTACATTGCACAATTAGATAAACTTGTGAATTTCTTCGTCAATCCTTTGAAGAATTTAAATCTAATTGATATAAACAGTCACACAACACTATTTGGACAACTGGAATTGATCCACAACATCAACAATGAATTATTAACACGACTTGAAAACGATTCTGACGACGTCGCTGGTGCATTTTTAAAGTTAGCGCCATTCTTCAAAATTTACTCCGTTTACGCTTTCGATTACCGAAATTCACTTTTACTCCTCCAAACACTAACAACAAAGAATGTCGCATTTCGATCATTTCTTGAGAAGGCTGAATCAAGACCTGAAGTTCAACAAAAGTTAAATTCACTTCTCATCACACCTATTCAAAGAGTTCCTCGTTATCGTCTTCTTCTGCAACAAGTTCTCCTCTACACAAGTCCCGCTGATAGTGACTACAAAATGATTCAAGAATCAATCCGACAAATCGAATCTTCAATTAATCACATAAATTCAGTTGTCGAAGATCAGGAAAACATTCAACGAATGCTCAACATTCAAAATTCTTTAAGTGGAAGAATTCCAAACATCATGAGGAACGTCAGCAGGAAGTTCATTAAAGAAGGATTCCTCTTTAAATATTCAACAAATGGTACAATGATGAGACGATTTTGTATTCTCTGTTCTGATATTTTTATGTATTGTAAAATATTAAAGGTAAGACTTGAAACATTTTACAATCTCTGACTTTAGTTATTAATTTTTATTATTCAATTATTTAAACGATGATGATAATGACAAAACAAAAAGGAGAGAAAAGCTGAAAGTGTTGTCGAGAATTCGCTTGATTGTTGTTGCATTTTTCCATTAAAGAAATGTAAAGTCAATGAAATCTTTGCTGGAAAGTTTAAACTGACTTGTCTCAATGAGACAATTATTTTATGCTCTGAAGATGTACAAACGGGAAGAAATTGGATGAAAGCAATTAAAGAAGCCATTGACATGCACATCGAGACAAGAAAGACAATTCGAAAGGATTCAAGTAAACGACAACCGATGAGGAAGAAGAATGTAAAGAAGTTTGAAAAGTTTGAAGCGGAGTTAATGAGTCCAAGTGAGAAGAAGAATGTAAGTAAAGCTAAGTTTTCCTTTCTTTAATCCATTATTTATTAACATTGTTGAGTTTTCGTCTTAGAATTTCGATAAAATTTTCTACGGTCAAAACACGAGCATGACAAACATTGAGCAAATAGGAAGACGAAAAAGCGACAACAATGGCGGATGTTTTGAAGCTGCATCACGACGAATTCTTAAACGAAAACACTCAGAAGTTGAGAAGAAATCTTTTATTGAGACAATAAAAGAAAAATTTGGCTTTAAAATAGAAGAAGAAGCAGCAAATCAACCACAAAGATCGATTTTAACATCAAATGTTAGAAATAAGAAAGGTGAGAATAATTTCTCTTATCAGCATGACGACTTCAACTCATTCGACATTGTGACTAATAATGTGGAATGTTGTGATGTTGATGAGCATGAACTTCAACAACCACCAAGGAAACGCGTAAAGTTTGATGAGAAAAATTTAATCATTTCAAGCATCACTTATCAACGACAGCAACGAAAACAAAGTGAAGACGATAATCTACGCATGAAGCACTTTTATAATAACAAGAAGTCATTTTTCTCAAAATTTATTGACTTTACGGCGAATTTGTTTTAATAGAATTGGTAATGCTATTTAAATGTTGCATGAAATCGCGAATCCTTTCATTTGAAACTTCGCCATTCCAATGCCCATTATGCTTAAAGTATGATCCAATAATCAGAGCGTCAGCAAATCCTACATAATTATGTAAATTTTTTTTCGTTACTCCGGAACCAACGAGAATCGGAAGCTTCAATTTTCCTTCTTGCTGTTGCTTATGAATCAATTTCAATTCGTTCACGTCTGTTGAGTCGCCTGTTGATTTCCCGGTTAGAATAATTCCATCGGCATTAAAAAACATTGCGGCATTGGCAGTGTCGAGAAGTGAAATGTCCGAAGTAATTGCATGCGAACTATGTTTCTTCTTGATGTCATTGAAAATCATTATATTGTCAGCATCAATCATCTTTCTGTAACGTAAAAGTTCTCCAGCATTTGAATCTATAAAACCTTCATCGCCAATATGACTGAAGATAAATCCTTCATTTCTTATAAAGTCACTGCTGGTTGCTTTTGCAACAGCAAGAGCTTCTTTTCCACCACATGCAAGCACTTGAACACCGACCGGAATTTTCTTCGTTGAACTTTGTAAAATTCTCTGAACTTCTAATGTCACAGCTGTCATAATTGCAGTTATCTCCGGTCCAAACTTTGAACTTTTTATGTAAGGAATGTCGTTCATGTTCTCAACCAGAACTGCATGCTGTTAACCAAACTCATAAGTTATTCATTCATTTATTAAACTTTTCTTACTCACAATCTCGTTTTGCTTATAAATGTTTGCTTCATGTCTCGCCTTCTCAACTAATCTTTTCAATGAACTCGACTCATATTGCGGTGTTCCTGGTAATGGATCGACATGAATCATTCCAATGATTGAAGTCGTCTTAGGAAATAATCTCTTAAAACTTTGCATCTCTCTTATGTTATGTTTTATTTATTATGCTGACATTTTTAAAATTAAGGTTATTTAACTTAAATAAGTCTCTCGCATTCACTCACACATGCACAACACGCTCAGCTGTTTTCTTTATTTCTCTTCTCATTCTCTCATTTTTTATTTAATAATAATCTGTGTTGTTGGTGGAGGGTGACAAATTATCAATCTTAATAAATTTTAAATTACTTAAAATTCCTTTCTGTTTTCAGATGAACTTTTTTAGTTAAGCCATGAATTGTTAAATAAAGAATTTTCAGATAGCTTTGAAAATAAGAACGAAAAAAATTGGTTTCTATTTTTTTAAATTAATATTTTCAGTGATTAAAAATGCCTCGTTATCGACCAGAAAAAGATTGCGATTTTTATGCAGAACGTTTGGTTGATTACTTTACAAATGAAGAATCTCATGTTGTAAGAAAAAATCACCTCGTAAATCCTGTTCCATGGTTTCATGATCAAGATAGTGAAGACAACCCTAGCCGAAGCTTCATTTGTTCATGGGGAATTGAAGATAATTTTAAGGAAGTAACCGGATGGGAATGCAAAAAATTCATTAAGTCAAGATTAAGAGAGAACGCGAGAATTCCCACTGCTGGTCGTCAAGGACTTTGGAAGATTACAAAAGCATGTCCTTGTGGATTTAACTCGTTGAAATTCCATAAATGGAAGCTTTCTGATTGGCTTAAAGAAAGCTCGAGTAAATGTCCATCCAAAAAATGAAATTCAATTCTTGAAGAAACACTTTCTTAGAAAATTTTAATGATGCTGTTGGTATTGAGTTTTTCCTTTCAAGATATCCGCTGCTTCATATGACAAACAACAACAAATTAAACGTATCCAAGATAAAAGATTTAAATATTTACATTTCTTATCATATTTTGCATGAATTTTATATAAAAAAAAGCTTATTAATCTTTCCTATTAATTTTTTATTTTATCATCTAAATAAGTGGAATTATTTTTGTTTTAAGATTTCTAGAAATTTGTTTGAAGCTTTAAACAAGAAACGAGATAATTGTTAATCCTACCAAATGACAAACTCACTAAAGTAATCTAATCTTGAAGGAATAAATTATATGTTTTAGAATTTCCTTATTTTGGCAGCTATGGACACAGCAATCACATGAACAAAAACGTAATATTACCAAATGTTGATTGCATGTACTTTGAAACTCATATTTGAACGTTTGAAGTGTCTTTGAAGTTCATCAAACTTTATCAAAAACTTCGCAAAGTCAAGTTCAAAGAGAATTCGAGTGAATGCTGATTTTTTTCCTTCGTTCGTGATTCTTTTTCTTCCATTCATTCGTGTCATGTTGAAAAATCAAAATTGGAAATGAATCGAGAGAGGTTCACGATGACAACTTAAAGAAGGAATATTAAATCAACTAAGCTTTTGAAGTTTCTTTTTCACTAGAAATTGATGTTTAATCATTCTTCTAGAAGATCTTCTTAAAGTTTTCCATGTTTTTTCTATGTCAGTAATTTTGAAGTAACGAAAGAAATAAAAAAAGGAAAAACGACAAACATCTGAGAATTTGCTTTATCACAACCATTTTCATGCTGTGTGGGTGATTGAATATCCTTTGAAATTTTAATCCTGTAAGTGTAGATTGTCAGAAAATTCGAAAGACATAAAACTGAATCCTTTACTATAAATTCACAAAATCGGAACCCTTGTATTTTACGTTCCTCAAATTTCAATTTAATTAGTTAAACGAGTATGAAAAAGAGCTTAAATTTCATTTGCAAGAAAAATATCTGTTGATTCAGTTGTTTACTAAATAGAAAAATGACCTTTAACAGCTTTAGCGAGAAGAATTTTCAGTTGATAACTCAAATGTTTTTATTATGCTAGAAAACACCAGTAGCTTAATTTAACTTTGTTTATTTTTGGCATTTTTTTAAATTAATTTATGGAAATTTTCATCGCAAGCAAATTTCGCTTTAGCCCACTGATTTTGTGAATTGTTTCGAGTTCACCTCAGAAGCTTTCAACCTTTCATCAGTTGCCTAAAATTGTTATCGATTAAGACTGGCTGCTGTGCACATATATAGATGTATTTAAATATTTGTTTTATGTGTAAAAACATCTGATGTTCAATATGGAGAGAAAGAAATGTGTGGAGAGACTGAGATGAAGTTATAAAAGTTGGTGAACTTATACCTATTTACATACGCATGAAAACTTTGTTGTCCCTTTAGCTGCCTTGCTACAAAATAATTCAATTTGCTTATCTTCATCTTTTACATCATCATCTTTGTCATCATTGAACTCGTCATTGTCGTCATAAATGGAAAATTTCTGAAACCTTTTTTTTTCTTAAACATCTTCATTCACATAATAAAACAAAAACAAAATAAAGAAAAATCATGTTTAGTCTGGCATAGCTGAAGCTTGTTAATGTAATCACAATTATGGAACGTGTCAAAAACCTTAATTATCAACGATGCTCCCACATTCTGTTTATTTTATATACTCCAATAAAGTAATAACAACCAACAACGAACCATACATTAATTTTTACAAAGCCTTGCGAAAAAAAATCATTTTATGTTGATTAATCCGTCGATACTTCAACGCTCGTTCAATAAATCTTCATTTCGCAAAATTTTCAATTAAAAAAAATTTATTGAGATTTCTTTTATGGAATTTTGCTGATGATAACTGTTGTTAAGTTGTTTACTTCTCAATGAACTGACAGCGCTGTGACAGAATTAAAATAAAAAAAGCATTGTCATGAGCTTTTCGATTTTTGCCAGTTTGATACTTACTAGATTGAAAAACTTCAGAACATCACATTAAATATGCACATATTTGCACATTTTTCTTCTACATATTCACTAATGTCCCTCAAACAGGTCGTTGAACGTAAACATTTCCCTTCGTAAAGCAATATGTACTTTGATAAGTAGACACAGCTTTAGCTTTCAATTTCTTGAATAATCTTGAATCCGGTTATCATCGATAAAGAGGGGAGAAGAGAAGTTACCTAACATTGTATATATAAATAAATGTGCTTCATTTCATTCTTTCTTTTTATTTTGTTTCTATCGTGTTATCATCTTGACCGTGTTGAGAGAGAATCATAAGAATTATCATCTGTTGCTGTAATCTTTCCAATGTTGGCCTTAATGTTTTTCGAGGTCATATGCTGAATTAAAACATCGCGAAATATACAAAACTCTTTATTAGATTTACGTTGAAAGCGCACTGAAGTAGAAACTCATTCTACGTTTAATTATTTTCATTTTGTGTTGTTTAAAATTTTTCTATAACACCACCCACACTTAACAAATATGATTTTATAATAATTAGTTACATTGTAAACTTTTCACATCGGCTAATGAACTACTTATTACTTCATTGAAAACTTTTCTCACTTGTGTACATTTTAAGCCCATAAAAAGGCGATAACTTTAAGTTGTATATTTAAATGTTGTAATTAAAGTCGAACGTTACAATATAATAGAAAAAATTTCAATTGTGCAAATTTTGCATTAGTTAAAGTGATTTTTGTCGCTAAGTGCTGACCTTTCAATTTTTTAAAACGTTTTGTGTAACTTTCTGAGCGAACTATGTGTGTACACGAGAGTTTAATTTGAAAGCTTTTTTTTCTTTGAGCGTCTCGTAATGTTGCTAATTTAATTTACTTTTTTTTTGTCAAACTGAATGAGTTATCTACAAAAAGAAATTGAACTTTTATCTTTTTCTTTTAAGTAATCAGTAAGCTAATAACAAAACCTTAAGTGCTATCGACGACTATTCGACCCTTTCTTAAGCTCTCTTTTAATCGTCTTACAACTTACTTCTTTTTACTTAACATTGACTTGCTGTTTTTATTTATATTTTGTTACCTACCGTGACACTTGTTTGATAATGAACGATTGACGAAAATAACTTGAAATTAAATCTGACAGCACGAAATGAGAGAGTTGAAAGCATTAAATTCGCTTGTCCCAATAAGAAAAGATAAAGAAACCAGAATTTAAGCCTTTCATTTATTTTTTTTTATTAAATGTTGAGAGATTTCTTATCAATTTCATTATGGGAAATTTTTTTTTCTTCTTTCAATCGCGAAGGTATGCCGTGTTTAATATCAATATTAATGACACCCAATAGACAATAATCGCTTTTCGAAGTGCTTGTTGTTCTTTTTCTTTTTTTCCTTCCTTTTCGTGCAACAATCATAAAAGAACACATTACGAAGGCTTATCTTTGAAGGGATCTCAAGTCTCCATTGTGATGCGATTTTATTTCATGAGACGCGTTCTCGAACCTGCTTTTTATGTGCTTTCACTTTCGTTCTCGAGGCTGACTCGTTACTATGTACCTTAGTAGTCAAACCGCAACAATAATTACCATAAAGAATCATTTTTCTTTTTCAATCTCTCCATTTTAATATTCATAATGAAATTTAAGTCCTCGGTTGACTCGTTAACATTATGGTAAGAGTTATAACTACTTATTAATGAATAATCACACTATTTACCGAAATTTTGTTTATTTTGCCTGCTACCCAAATGTAAGAAAAAGAAACTTTACTGAATGAGAATCAACGACGAACAAAAAAAGTTTTTTTCCAAAAAAAATTAACTCTGGGGAGTTGCAAATGTCAAGGCGGAAATTTTTATTTTATCTTCGTTTTTTACTTGTTGCGAATCTCTGGAAAGATGTGCTCAATAAAAAGCGACATTTGAAGTAGCATGGTTTGTTCGTTGTCTTCTTACCATCGTCTCTTTTTTTTTTTGCATAATGTTGATGATGATGATGACTCGTGCTTCTTGATCTCCGCTCGTTTTTCAAGTGAAAGTGAATGAAGAATAGTGTTGTAAGTAAGTATCATTGAACTATCGCAAAAATTAGACAACAAAAAAGAGTTATTATGGTTGAATTGAAATGGGTACACTTAATAAAGACCGCCTGGAGAAAAACCTTCGTTCGTTAATGAACAAGAGATGATTTTTGATTTTTGATTTATTTTTCTTTTACTTTTGCTTGCTTACACATTTAGTGAAGTTATGATGGTAATTTCTGATCACATGAGGTGGAGTGAACTCAACATGCTTTTGATTATTTACCAACAAATCGGTCACATTTTGTCACTGACCAAATTTTTGATTTATTAATTTCATACATATCAGCATGTGAATAAAACTTCAACTCATGGCTGCCATTTTATTAATTTATGTATTCTTATTTAATTAAAAAAGTTCACGAGAAAAAAAGGCAACGCGTTGCTCTTGGAACAGATTACATGAAATATGAAACCGATTATAATGTCAGTTATTTATTCAACGCAACTTATGGTCTGTGGATTCTGATCGATGAGATCAAACGAAGCAGATAACGTCGTTTCTAGATTAAGGTTTCAGTTTACTAAACTTAACTATCTACATTTATATAGAATAATTTAAATTTAGCTTCAATTATCGGAACCTTTAAAGCGATGCATAAAATTGATTAAAGCATTCACAAAAACTCATTATGCTGTTGCAAACTTTCTTGTAATATCTAGAAACGGTGTGAAAAACTCGAAAGGATGGTGGAACGAAAGGAAACATTCGTTGAATGTCCGAGAAGTAGATCAAGGTTTCACCACTAAATAACAACAAAAAAATAAGAAACATTTCTGAGAGATCATGCGCTTTAAATTAAATAAATCGTCTCAGCAATAATAAACATTATGCTCCGGTAAAGGGTTAATTAAGAAAAGATTCAGCATAAAATCTCAATCTAAACCGTTCATAATGCTTGATTATTGTCTTCTGGCAAATTTTCTATGAGAATTCATCAAGTGAATCTTAATGACTTTTAGATTGCAATTTGCAAACATTTAAAATCTTTGAACTTTCATAAATTTATATTTTTTGCACGGATGAATAATCGAGAGCTTTAAGATTCCGATCAGAGAATTTCTTCATTCTTTTAATTGCAATCGAGTTGTCAAGGCAATTTATCGGTTTCAATCTAATGACTCGAAGCAAATATTGACACACCCTGTGGGTGACTTAAGATTACTGAGAAATGCTTTAATTTAATTTAATAACAAACGAGCGAGATCCATTTATCAAGATATATGTACAAGTAGCAGAAGAACATCTTGCACAATATCTCTTCAGATAAGGCGACGCAAAATTTATGTCGACGAAAAAAGAAAAATAAGAAATTAAATTGAACTCAAGTCGCATCATTAAAAAAATATGAAACACAATCAACAGCGTCTGGTGCTATGTGCAACACGAACACTTAAGGGAATTAATAAATCATGAACATGAGTCGGTAAGTGACTGATTTCAACACTTTTTTGATTTCACACAAGCTTGCTAATATTCATTGAAAGGATAGGAAAAAAGTTAACTTTAAATTAAGATATTTATAAGGGGAAAATCTGAAACGAAAATGCAAATGAAATTTAAAACATTTACATATCTAAAAACATTTCTTTTAATTTGTTGTAGGCATTTCGTTGTATTTTAATCCCATTTATCATGATAATTATGATGGTCGACTATTTTAATGACGAAATTATAAAGAAAGAGATATTTTCGGCTAAAGCTTAATTCTTATCTCCTAAATAAATATGACATTAAGATAATTAAGATAAGTTTCGTTATAGAGAGTTTGCATGTGATTAAATCAAATTTAAACTTTATAACTATTATGTCAGTTTATGTTTTCTTTTTATTTGTTTATATTTTTAAACCAGGATCAAACAAAAGTCACGACTACAGGCCATGATCAAGATTTAAGTAGAAAAAAGCACAAATGACTTGAAATATTTCTTTCAATCTTACGCGTATGACTTGTTATAGGTGCAGTTTGTATGCTTAATATGTTGATTTGAATATCAAGCTACTTAAATTATTAACAAATCCGCTAAGTTGTCTCAAATCTCAACAATGCGGCTAATTTTAATTAAACTGCTATTAATTGCTTTAGCTAAATATTTGCTTTTAACGCCAATGACATGTTTATGTAAGCAAGACTTAAGGTATAGATATTTTGTTTTGATTGAAATTTCTATTTAAATATTTATTCTTAACCGATTAACAACTTGCAGTTTAAGTAGATTCATAATTACAGGCTATTACTATCGTTTAAATTAAATTTTACATTTGCTTCAATCTTTTTTTGCACGGATAAGCTTTTAAAAGCACCATAAAGACGTCGTGGGAGAAATAAATTAAAATTTGTAAAAACTTATTGCACAACTTATAACGACGAACAATTTGGTGAAAGTTGTTCCGCCTAAATTCAGACGTTTTTTTCTTAATTTTATTTTCAAAACAAATTTTTTATGAAATTAAACGTTGGCCTTTTTGTTGAACATGTTATTTGCATATCTACTCCTATCAACACTGCACCTTAATCCGTTCACTTTAATTATTAAAACTTGCATTATGTTTAGCGTTTTTTTTTGGCAACCTTGTCATTGACACCAAAGCGATAAAACTTGATTTGAAATAAGATTTGATTTAAAAATGAAGACTTTTTTTGTGTTTTTTAAAACCTTTTTGCTAGGTAGGCACAATACTTCCAAGGCCACATCAAAACAAGAAACAAATCTTATCTGTCATTTTGTATCTCGCAGAATCATTAAAAGCATCATGTAACCATTAATTATAAACTCGTTTGTGATCATTCTTCTTCATCTTCGCTCAACTGCTGCACTTTACTTTTCTCATCCTACGAAACTTAACAATCGCATAACGATTTGTAGTATGAATATAAATTTAATTATATGTACACCTTCTCGCATATACGACAAAGAGAAAATCGTGGTAAAAGTCAAGCTAGCAATAAAGCAGCACAATTTTATTTTTTATTCTCATCTCTTTTAAATTATATGCTTCGGTATGCTTTCGTAACTCCAAAGTTTATGATCATCGTAGACTGATTTGTTACATATTTTTAAGCATTATTTCATCTCATTAATTGATGGACATCTTTTCGAAGAAAAACAAAAAGCAAGATGTAAATTTTTCATGTTTTTTAAGCACAACATAAACAACATTTTCTTTTTTAATTTCATGAACTTTTCTCGGGTGCTACAAGTTGTCGACATTAACTTCACATCAACAGGCTAATTGTTCAAGATCACGTCATAGAAAAAGGTTCAGTTTACCTAGTGAAAGACATAAGAATCGTGAGGTTTAAAAAAAGAGACCCAAAACCACTACGATAGCAAGCATACTTATTTATGTATATCGTGTTAGCTGCTAACGCGGCAAGTGAATGCCCAGAGTGAGTTTTAAACAAAATAAAATATTTTTAAGGTAGGAGAGAAACTTAACGACCTTCATGAATTCGGTTTAAATGAAGTATATTTTTTACATCGCTACAATTCCGATATTTAGAGCAGCATTCATTTATTCTCTTGTGCTGCTGGTGTTTAATGTAAGATTAATTTTTTTTCATTTGCTAATATCAACTTAAAATTGCTTAATTCGTTTGATTCGTTCTGTTAGACATTGCAAGGCAATGAAAACGTTCCAAAGTTAATTTTTTTATTGCTTAAAATCGTGCGATGATTTTGCTATCAACATTTTTATTTAAATATATTTTTTTAAGCTCACATTCAACATTATGGAGCAAAAATATAATTATATAAATTATTTCTTATCTTGAGAAAGTATAAGAGGGTCGTTGCGTGTTACGAATCATGTTTTTTTTTATTTGAAGTCTTTAAATATTGACAATCTTCCAGAAGCCGCTTAAATATGTTTTTATTTGAATTATCTACTTCGTCTTAACGAAATAAATTTTGTAATTATGCTTCTTTTGCATTCAATTTGCTGTTTCTTAATGAATGAATTATGTATATTTATAGCTTGAATGAGATTTTCTTCCAACATTTCTAAAGTATGTACATTTAAAAGCACGCAATTAATCTTAAGATAATCGTCATATAAAACAGAAATATAAAGTAAAAAAAAGATGTTCACAAATCAGGAATGCTTTATGAAAGTTGTTTTGAAGACGTTTACTTAACCAGTTGAAATATTCAATTAAATGTTTAAAGGATTGCATAATTTTATTCTACGTGCTTGCTGATTTTTTCCCCTTGAATATAAAATAAAAAAAAATGCTTTTCAGCTTTCAACTACAAAAACTTTCAATTTCTTTATTTCATCGTGTTGTTGAAATAAGAACGATTTAAAAATAAAGAAACACTGCTGAAGGTTTTTACGTAAGATTTCAGATTAAATAATGTTAGGATTATTATGTGAACATGACAATAATCAATTGATTCAGTTGCTTAAAGAATCAATTTAATGCTGTATTCAATAGATGTTCCTTGAATGTTGAAATAAGTCTTTGAATGCTTCTTAGTATAAATATTAAATCACAAAGTGAAACAGAAAAAAGAGAATCAAATCTGGCCCCCAATACCATAGAATATCTTATTACTTAACAAGCGACTTTAATCAACCGGATCAAACATGCATTAAATCATCTCATGACATTTCCAAGAATCGAAAGAGCTCAAATCAAATTAAATGTTTTTATCAAAGAAGAAAGAAGGCGACGAAGTAACGAGGTGTACATGCTTTGATTGAATTCGAGCTTGAACGGATTTCTCGCATGAGAATGACAGCAATTTCATTTTTATTCCCCCAGACTAAAACATTAATTAGCTGAAGCTAATTGAATTCCACAGTTCTGTGTTCTTTTCAGAGCGCAGATTGAAGTGGTAATTACATACATAAACTTATTATTATTATTATTCTTTTAATATTCAAGCTAACACAACAGCAAAGAAATATAATACAAATTAGCACTTTAAAAAATTGCTTCAGATTTCAAAGTTGAGCGTGGGCGATATTGGAGCAATTCAATTTTATGGGCCTCAATAATTTGATATCCATTTTTTTATTCGTTTGTTGGTTCACTGATATTGGAAAAGAACGCTCAGGGTTTGTTTGGAAGTGACGATGAAAGCAGCAAGTTGAGAAAAGTATTCAAGCAAATAAGTTCGATACTGAACGAGTGCTTTAAGATATTTTATCAGCTGTTTAGCGGTTTTCCTCGACTCTTTTAGCAGTTACTGTTTTATTCTGTCTTAGTCGTAAATTTATAATGCGGTTGCTGTTACTGTTGCATATTTTTATTAATCAAGTTGTTACAATTTATTTATGAACAAATTTTAGTATAATTCAGTCAGTCATGTGTTGTACCAAACAGCCAAAATCAAATCTCTGCACACGGATTTCATGGTCATTGAAATGATCACGTTAGTTAAACTGCAAATTATTCGTTTCTTATTTCGCTTTGCTAGCATTCATAATGAGCCAAGTGAAGTCATAAAAATCAAGAGAAAAAAATTGCGAAGTTTAGCAAAAAAATCTTCTGCAAGACTTTTCGTTTGTAAGTAAATAAGCAGTTCATCGTGAACATTGCGTTCGGTCAAAAAAGCAATAGGACTGAGAGAGAAAGGTTAATGAAAAAGCTCGTTAGGTCCATTGAACGGAAAATTATGTTACTGTAGTCGTAATAAATTAATTAGCATCGCCTCTTTTAGAAATTTATTATGTTGATGTTATTTTCTCACCTAATAGACATGAAAAAACACTTCAGCAAATGTCAGAGATTAAAGATGGAGATTATGTTGAGATTTTACTCCTTTTCAGCCTATCATTGATGTCGTAACATTGTCTCACTATTTACAACTTACGATCAATTCATTTCCCTTTGTATTGTCTCGCGATGTTTCAAAAAAAAATGAAACAAAACACCTCGAAAGGTCGAACTCACTTAATTTAAATTCCAATTTCATTCCAATATAAAAATGCTAAGCAAGCTCTGCCGTTGATAATTGAGAAATAATTGTTGGCCCATTATCGGGCAGTTATACAGTTCACTGAATAAAATGTTAAATAACAAAACACATGTTTGTGGTTCTTTAAAATTGATTAAACATTTGTTGTTAACTTTTTCTTTTATTTCTATCCATTTTATTCCACACCACAAAAATCTATTCCGATATACTATGTTGGTGGACTTTTTTCATTTTTTCTTTTTCCTATTTGCATAATGAAGAATGAAGAATTATTGCAATAATTAAAGACTTTGAGTGAGCAACAAACGAGTGAATTTATCAGAAGAATTCACAAAAGCTTGGAATGGAATTGATTGCATTCGGAAACTACCAAAGATATTTATGATTATTTGTGTGGTCAATAGTTCAACCGAATGAGAAATGACAGTGAATTTTAAAGAAACCAAAGCAACACGATACTTTGATTGATATGTTAATAATTGTAATCAATAATGATCAGCGCACAGCAACAACGCAGACTTGTTTTAAAGTCAGTCAGCAGCCTTTCGTTCGTTAAATGCTGCAAAGCTCTCACGTTATCGCAAGGTCAAGTCGCTTTGGTTTAATCAAACAACTTTTACGAGAATGTTTGAGTCACTCCACATTTTATTTAAATGAACAGAAGAGAATCAAGAATCGACCTTCATGAACTATATCGAAGTCGTAGAGTTGCACAATGAGAGTCATCCTTGAGAAACTGACTGTAGTGAAAGGATAAACAAGAGTCAGTGATAAACATTGTTGTTGAATAATGCAAGCAATAAATTTTTAGTTGTTTTTCTTGTCTTTGTCTGCTTTCTGGCCAATCAAGATAGTAGCAAAATGATTGGCAATTAAATATTTTTTAAAACCAGTTGCATTCGGTGCTTTCGATAAGTAGAGTTTCGATCTCAGTTGTTGAAATGAAGGTTTTAAAAACAAAAACAAAAAATTGGATTTTAAAAAGAAATTAAATTAAAACTCATCGTGAAGAGGGAAAAAAGGTTAATTAGTAATAACTTGGCTTTAGGATGTAAGTCGTTGCCATTTTTTCTCCTCATAATTGGTTTGGTCGTGTTTAGTTAATCGAAATGAATATGCAAAAAAATTTATAATTATAGCTCGAATATCACATTTCACTAAAAAAAATCTTCATTTGATCATCTCCTGTGATTATTCAGATTTTAATATTAACTTTTATTTTAACATTTAAAGGAAAAATAAAATAAAAGCTTTAAAATGTTTACACAATTCTTAATTGTTTTTTCCTGACTATTCGCACGTTCCTCGTCATGTCACTAGTCGCTGATCGCTCCATGCAGTCACATTCAGATTGCAGAAGTTTCTTTCGCTTATTTGTTTACGTATTTCTTTTACTTACTTGCTCTTGCAGTCACTCATATTTCAGCGTTTCCATATTAAAAAGAATTCTTCTTATTTAAATGAAAATCGAGTGTTAAGTTGAAAGCAAATCGCAATTATATTTCAACCAGCTCTCTAGCCTATATGCTCTAGCTCTCGTTGAAGTATTTTAATGGTATAGCCTTGCTCAAGGCATTTCGTAACCTCATTTCTGCCCGCTGTTGCCTTTTTGTTATTATAGGCGAATAAACGCTCTCGACTTTAGTTTAACTCTCGCAGCTGAGCTGCTTATGAATTTATATTCAATTTTTTATTTCTTTCCTTTTTTTGTGATGTTTTGAGAAGGAGAAAAATATATAAAAATATGTAATGCATTAACCATACATGTTGAATGTGCCAACTGCAAGACTGCACGTACTCACACTGGTTTTGTTGTTGACTTGCACTGCTTACGAATTTAATTCATGACTTCAGATGTTGTTGTTATTAAGTTCCCCAATCAACTAGAAATTGTTTCATTGTAACTTTCATATATATAACAAAGATGATTCAATGTTGTAATAAAAAGTGAAGCTTTACATCTAAATTATCTACCTGGGCATGGCATAAAGAAAAAAATGAAACAAAATTTACTTAGTTTCAATAAAAACATCTGACTCGTGTGCTTTGTATTTTGCGTCACAACGAAATTATTTCTTTCTTGTGCATGTTGAATAAAAAGTCGATTATCATAAAACATTTCATACCCAATTTACATGCCCAGTAACAGAAAAGTAAAACAGAAAACTTTTATGCCGACACTCTATCAAAGAAGAGAACCAATTTGGCGCCAACGATGTATCAACAGTTTCTTCTCTTTCATCCATGTCATGGAGTGAAAATGTTATTTTGGTCAGGCTCTCGGTCGCCTACGCAAACGGAAAACTTCTGAAGGCGTAAAAAAGAACATTCTCATTAAATGATGGAAAAAGGACGCTTTTTGCATGAAATTATAACAAAAAATGAAGGAAATTTGCGAAACGACAAACATCATAATTAGTGTTATTCATTCGTTATTGAAGGTTTAAAGGCTGTTGAATCAATCTTCTAATCAAAGGTTTTCTTTTCCCTTCGAAGAAGCAAAACTGACACCAGCATCGAGAAGAAAAAGCTTAATTCATCGTTTATCTAAACGAACCGTCCACCCACACTAAGTTGAACGAATCATATCTTATTTAATGTTACATATCAACAAACGAGAGATATCTCAATTTAATTAAGCAAGACAATAATTTTTTTCTAGGATCTTTCAATATGAATTGATACTTGTTTCATCAACTCTGAACTTTTACACATTCTTGATGGTTAAACTTTAATATTTGGAAGATAAATCAATCAGAATTTCAGAACTTGCGCCACATTAAGACTTTATTCTTTGTTGTATTCATGTTAAGTCACATAAATAAATCACAATCATCGTTTTTGCGTTAATAACTGCAGTAAATTTGCCATGAAAGCACGTTCGCAAGACGACAGCTAAATTTGGAAATATTCAACACACGATTGATTGTCCATCGTAATGTCAAAACGTGCGAATCAATGAGGATTTCTTTCTTGTTTATTTAACACAAAATGCGACAATTGTATGGCTTTTAATGCGGATTTTGTAATAACGCGCATTGCTCGATAAACTACTTGAACAGTAATTGATATTACCGAATTTTTATATTTATCTACGTTAAATGTTAATGTTTACAAATTTCACTTAACTCTTGTTGATTGCCTAACTAATCCAACGAATCCTCCAGTAATCTTTGATGCAATCTATCCTTGCATATTTCGTGATAGATTCATGCAACTTGGTATTTATTTACAAATTTATTTCATTTATTATTTTGCACTTGCTGTTTGCTTAACACTGAAAGTAAAGTAGAACTACAACGGAAACATTACTAAGACTTCACATCAAATGACGACAATGTGATTCTTTAGTTGCCAATGTTGTAAGCTTAGAAGAGAAATTCATCGAAATTGAGTTTACTGTGAACACGCTTTGTTTTCAAAATTGAATTTAACCTTTCATGCTCTCAGGTGTCACATGTGACTTTGTCATGTGGAAATAGTAACGTTTAAAACAGACTACAGACTACGTTGGCGTGTATTTGAATACATCATTTAGTTCTTTGCTAATTCGATTAGCATTCAAATTGATGCATTTTCTATTTGACTTGAATTTTTTAAGTGCACTGAACTGAAAATCAACTGATTGAATGTTCAATAAAGACATGTCGACATCGAGCTGTGATTGAAACAAACTTGTTTCCTATTAGGAAGCATTAATTTTTGATATTTTCACAGCATTTTTTGCCACTGATAGACTTGGGTTTTTAATTGAAAAAAAAAATATCACGGATGTATGTTTTCTTGCACTTGCATAAATTATTTTTTAAGATCAACTTTACATGAGAGATTTTAAAGAAAACTATAAAAATTTATATGATTATTGCAACTAGTCACCACCAGGATCGAGTTGATATGTTATTCAGTTGATAAATATCAAAAACATGATTTATGGTTCAGTTGATCAACTAATACTTAAATACTAACTTCAATTTAATAGTTTCATTTAATGATGATATTAACATCAATTTTAAAATCATATTTAATTTGTTTTATTATTAGTCGGACTTCATCACGAAGCATAAAAACATTTATTTTCGATTTCTTAAAGAATGTTTGATGGAGTGGCGTTTGATGTAGAGTTTATGCAAATAGTTTTTTTTTATTATTGACCTTTCCGAAGCATAATGCAATAACACATAGCAAGCAATAAAAGCTAATGATGAAAGCGATTCATGCTGTTTAGTATCGAAAATTGATGAAAACAGAATGCCCAATAGACTTTCCAATATATTTCATAAACACGACAGAATGTTAACCATTAATTGTGTAACATTTCATTTTAATGTCAAATCTTAAGCGAAAGTAAGTAAGTGAACTTACTTAGCGATATGATTGGCACAACTTGTCGACAGATCTTTAGAAAGCATCATTTCAGATGATCTTAAAATATGGAAAGATTTAAATATTCGAAGAATAATTCAGTTGAACATCTTTAAAATGAAAAAAGCTTGTGTACCGGGATACGGTTTTAGACCTTTCACAAAGCTTTCACATTACATAATCTTATAAAGAAAACACCAAAATTCGGTGCGCTTAGCTGCCTACTTTTTAGCCATTCAGCTTTTTTTTTGTTTTTCTTCGCTAAAATAAAACAATAAATTAATTCATTTTAAATTATTAATGAGTCGTTGAACTCTATTTTACAACCGCAACATGGAGATGACGGAAATTGTTTTGATGTGATTCGGTTGTGAAACAAGCGGGGATTTACCAAACCACAGCTTCTGCAAGCATTTACGTTTCGCGATTTCACATGAATCAATTTTGGCGAATTAGGGGGCTTGGTGAATGAACGATTTTTTATCACCTAATGTCGCGACTCGCAACATCTAACCAGAGAAAGCCAAAGAAACAAACACACAAATGATGCCATGTCATGTTGTTGAATGAAACAGATTGCAGTCAAATATAAATAAATCTTTTTTTGGGTATTACATACGTTGATGCTTCGCTTTTCTGTTGTTGCCTTAACGGGAAGAGAAACATTTTTAAGTCAATTTTTGAGCCTTTTTTGTAGTATCTACGCCAGCAAGCATGCGACGAGTAAATGAAAATTTCTAAATATAATTTAAGCTCAATTTCATTTTCTTCGCTCCCAAAGCTTTGAAAGTTAGACTTTTACCTATCTAACCATTTTATTAAACCTTTTTTAAGCATTTTTCTTCGTCATCCCACACAAGTTGTTTCGTTTTTGGGATGGAGGTTAAAAAATTGTGATTTATTGCAAGGACAATATATTTACTTAACAGGAATCCCTATAATAAATAAACATTTTACTTTTTGGAGGCAGATGGAAAACGAAATATCCTTGAAAACGATGATGTCAAATGTATTATTATTATGCTTTCGTCAAACTGAATTACCTTTCAGTAACAATTCCTTTTATGTTTCTATTTGTTGGTATTACACAACAACGAATGATATGAAGCTTCCTGTGACTTATTTTTGATGTATTTCTGTGTCTCGAGGATACATCTGCAGCGGATATGTTATTGCCATCGTAACTTCACGTAACTCTCCTCACTTTCATAACTCAAAATCAGTTTTGTTATGATGTCATTTTAACAAAACATTATTTATGATTACCATCAGAAACAAAGCATTAGCTTTTCATTCTTCATTTGTCGCGGGGGCGATGTTTGTTTAGTGGTTATATGAGAGCAGCGGAAAAAAGGAAGAGAAGAAGAAGCAAAATGACATGATGGCAATAAAAATTCATTTTGCAGTTCAGATTGAAAAGCTTTGAAAGATTTATTACATTTTGTAGATATCTATAACAGTATGCATTGGGCGATGTGTGTGATTTTTATTTATGTCTTACTTATCTACTATCTTCAATAACATTTTAAGACCCAGAAAAAGGCTTAAAAAACGTTAAATTTTTTTACAAAATGACCTTTCATATTGTTCAATCGATGGGAATTCCCATTGGAATTTCCATTTATGTTATCAATGAAGAACTATAAAATTCAGATAAGGTTTATGACAATCCAATTGTTACTACCATTCTTATTTGACACCTAAATTTATTAAATAATCTTATCATGTAGTGTGAGAACACAAAACATTTGTCGAAAAATTTATATTGAACTTAGAAAGTACTTTCGTTCAAATGCAATAATGCAACGTTCAAAGATTTTATCTACATTTCTTTTGAAGATTACATTACAACATTCAATTCATTTCATTACAAAATATATCATTATAAAATATTACGTAATGTTTTCATTTCGATGATTCTGTAAAAAGTTGTGACGTCAGTGGTTCTCCTTTTCATCCTTGAATAATAATATTAACGACATCACAAAATTGAAAGCTCATCCATGTCGTGTTGTGATCGACGTTGATGAAATTGTTTGCGTAGGCGTTTTTTGATACTTTAATGCTGACGAAATCCTTTTTCTCTTATTTCATATCTAAGAAAATTCTACGAACCAACAAATAAGTCACGTCTAATGCTTGCCACAATTAGTATCGTCTTATTGAATTCTGTAAACATTTTAGACTGTAAGAATCAACATTGTGACCTTAAATTTCACTTTCTTTGTCACCCACGTCTTATGTCTCACACATAGCTGAAATTTATTCTTAGCGTCAAACCTCTGACAATGTCAGAAGTTTCTTTATGATGGATTTTTTTCTGATGTGGGATGCTGAACCTTTCTCATGTTTTCACAAAAATTCTCTTTTCACAGTAGTCATAAGACTTCTTCTTTCACTTTCTTTCTTCTATTGATTATAGACATATTAGAAAGAATTCTTACATATTCTGGAAATGGTTTTGCATTTCGATGCTAGGTAGTCGATAGCAGATCTTCTACTTTCTCTTCAGGCGAGTGTTGTGATAAAAAGTTTTTCTTTCTCCTACAATAACTTACAACAATGGAATGTGATGGTTGAGTTCATGAACGAACAAACAAAACATTCTTATGCAAATAATATTAAAAGTTCTCAAAAGAAAATAAAAGCTTGTTTAGGTCGCATTACAAAACACAAATAGATCAAGCAACGTAAGACTTCTTCTTGTGTTTGAACATACATAAATATCACGGAATGCTTACATAGATTATTTCCATTAGTGTTTAAATGTCGACTAAATAATATCAAATACATATTTCCATTGTTATTGATTCTCGTAAAGTTCTGAAGGTCGTTTTTGTTATGTTATTAAAAAAAATTTGATTCCTCGGAAGCCAACGAGAACATTACAGGAGTGTCATGTTACGTTTGTGGTTTCAAAGTACTAAACCATTTGTAAAGACTTGACTTAAAATTATAATTACAGTGGAAATACAATAAAATGGATTCCTTCATTAACGAATGATTAAATGGAAACTTCACTGTATTCATGAGCTGAGTTTAATCATTCTAATGGACATGAATTGATTAACATTGGTTTTCACGCCACTCTCACTCTTGCAAATTATCTTTTTATACAAATTTTTTTAAATTTAATCTTACAAACCTGATTTGAAACTTGGCAGCGACCGTGAATCGAATTAATTGTTCTAGATTCTTAATCTCTTACTATATCGCCTGCAACTGATGGAATCTGCATAGGTTTTTCAAGATATTTATATTGAAAAGCAATCTCATGATAGCGAGAGATTGTCATTGAAAAATTACCATTAATTACATATAATATGAAGCATACGTAAGAAAAATGCATTAGCTTTGCTGCTAACATTGTGAACTCATGCGAAAGCAATGATCGATAATGAGTTAAGTCGATAACATTGATGGATGGTGTAGCAATAACAAGCAGCACCAGCATTGCCTCGCTTGTTCGCTACATATTTTCTCTTCAATTGTTTACTTTATATCTCTTATGTTCGTTTTTCTTTATAATTCGATTTCCAGTAATTTAAAACGTTAAAGAAACAGCAAGAGTAAATGAGAGGCGCGCTATTATTAAAAAGCAACAGAAAGAATGAAGGTAAAAAACAGGAAAACAAGACACTTTCAGTTTTTAAAATACCAAGGTCGTGGCGATATAAATCTCGCAGAGCTGTTGTAAGCCAAAGAATTATTTAAAGACATAGTCAGAATTGAGTAAATTCGCGAAATGATATAAAATCAGGCTTTTGAACGTCGTCACGTTGTGTGCTGGTGAACGAAGGCAAATCAATTTCATGCTTCGATTTCATTGCACAATATCTATACAACACCCAAAAAAACGAGCTTTTAAGAACGAGACGATATAAACAGATGTTTGAAAAGCATTTAAAGGCTTATTGTCGTTGCTTTTATCATCGTCTGAGCTCGCTTAATATTTCTCAGCTTCACTCTTAACTACCGTACACGTTTTAAATCTCGTTTTGCAAGAAGTTCTTTTTCTTTATTTCATTAATTTGCAAAAAAAAATCAGCAGCAACACAAATTGATTCTGAAATGATTGAATTTCTCAAGTCTGGTATTTTGACGCTCGACTAGGTTTGATGAATTGGAAACATTTAAAGAATTTCAAGGACGCACGATTAAATATTGAAAAAGCTTTAGTAGCAATTTTTTCTTTTAAATTTAAGTTTTGAAATCGAAAGGTTTTTGGCTTTTTATCCTTTGCTTAGATTGATGAATCTCAGCATGACTACAGAAATCTTAACTTTACCCTGATTAATTTTATTTCTTCTTCTTCTCATGAAACCATGATTGAGTTGTTTTCTTTGAGAACTTCTTTTCATTGCTGTTAAAATTTTCATTGAACATAAATAATCAATCAGTTGATCTTAGCTAACTCTTAACTAAGTAGCTTCGTTAACAATTTTTGTCCATGGTAAAGTTTTTTGAACGGTGAATAGAATTTAACAAGCTCTCGAGAGCTCTAAAACTTCGCTTAATTTAATATCAATCTTGAATTTTCCCTCTTCGTTATGGTCTCACTTTCTAAACTTTTCCTATTTGAGAATGCAGCATTTCAAATAAATTTTAAATCTTTCGATTAACTGTCTCAATGTTAAATTAATGAATGAAGTTGATAACATCTAATCGTACAAACAACCTCGATTCAAAGATTGTCATTCATTCTCGATTCTTAAATTGTTTAAAACTTTAAAAGTGATCGCGATGTGTCGTTTGCTTTGTTGCACTTTGTGAAGATAATAAAAGAGATCATCGATCTTACTTTGCAATATTTTGTTGCCGTTAATTGTAACTGTGGAAAGACCTACTTTTGTTAAGTAGCCTGAATCAGCGTTCATTCAAAATCAAATAAATATATATTTCGATGGCATAGCAACGCAGAACTTAGCACGATTAATTAAACAATGCTCTCTCATTTATTTATGTATTTATCTATCAGAAACTCATAAGAAACCCTTAATACCAGACATTTACCAGATATGTGTTCATATGGAAATGAATTCTGAATTAAGATCTGTAATTGAAATCCCTTTCACACAACATTGTGCATTTGTGCAAACAGCATTCAATAGGATTTAATTTAATACGTGAAATCAATAAAACATTCAAGCTATTCATTAAATGTAAAAAACGTGTGATATAATTTTCAATCATTTGTTTGCTTCATTGTTGTTTTTGTTTCCAGATAATGAAGTGGAAAAAAATTGCTCGACTTGATCTTTACTATGATGGTATGTTAAGTTATAATGACAGATAAATGTTGCAATGGACGTAAACTTCAAGAAACAAAAAAAATTATCTTCATCGTGTTACGAATAGATATTTATAAAAATATTTTTCAATCTCTTTGAAGTTGAAGAAACAAAATGAATAAAAGCATGCAATCAATCACCGAAAGCTTGAACAAAGATCTCAATGGACTCATAATTGTAAAACATTTAATTACCTAGTTGTACCCACATTTAATCAACTCAATGAATGATGACAACTGCAACAATATAAAAAAAGATGCTCATATTCAATAATTAATAAATTATTTTTGAAATCACAAACATCACGTTCATGTGTCGATAATTAATTGAATATTGAAATGGTTTTAATACCGCATGTCAATTAATCTTTAATTAATGAGAAGCTAGTAAAAATGTGACACGATTCAATGCATGTTGCTATCCAAATTTCAAAACTATAAACTCAAAGAAATTAAATTTTCAAGACAATGAGATGAAGCAACGTTTGAAACTTTCATTTATTTTGTCAGTTAACAAGATGTTCAGATTTGCGACAAAAGATAAAAAATCAGAAATATTGCCGATGAAGTCATGGCTTCTTTTTTTCTTCTTTCGACGCTCAATTGAACAATATTTCTAGTTGACGTAACCATTTGTTATCAGTATTAATTGTATCATCAGCATGATACATTTCCTTTTGTTGAAGCTGTACGCAGATGAAAAATATTCGAAAGAAAAACTTTTTTTTAATAATTAATCAAAAGCTTCACTTTAATCAGATTTTCAAAGAATTTATCCTATTAAGCTCTGTTTCAGTTACCTCTCTTCGCATTCTTCAAGCATAATTTAAAATTGTTTTCATTTTTTACCACAAATCCTTCTGGGATTTTTTCATAATATCAAAGTTCAAACTATGAAATTGTTTTTCTTTTGTTATTCCACATTTGAATGACTTCATATCAGCAAAACCATGATGTGGGTGCTACAAAGCTTTTTAATCTTTTTCAGTCTTCAGAAATTCTCCGTGAAAACTTCCAAATGCATTGCTAGAATCGACCTTGAGTATTTTCATTTCGCACATTTATAACATTTGCAACATTTCTGATTTTAGAAACTGATTGAACAGCAAAATTGACACTGAAATATCAGCGAACACGTTCCATATGTTATCTCACTAAATTTTCCTGTTGAATACCGGAAGCATTTCAAGCTAAATACCAATCAGTCTAAAAGCAATCAAAAGTAAGATTGCTCGAAATAAAACAACAATGATTGAACATCAAATAAATTGAACGATTAACTTTCCTGATGTATCAACAAAGATATCCCAAATTCAATAACTCAGTAATCACAAAAACTTTTTTATCAGAAAGTAAAGTAAACGATTCATCAAAGTTTCGTCATAATACTAAATTTTCTTTTTCGTTTGATTGACTCTTACGAAGTGAAAAGCTTTTTTGAGCTTTCTTGCTTCATTCTAACTCATTACTCGACGTTTTTCCTTTTTAATCTTTCATAGCTGTAAATATATGGCGACACAAAGTCCAATAAATTCCGCATTTTATTCCATAAGCTGCCCATTCATCCTTATTAATGAAAATATGAAAGGCGGAGGGTGAAAAGAGTGACAAATGAATTTTTTTTCTTAGGTTGTATGTAAAAATGTTTCCTTAATTTCTTATATTTCCTTATGTTTTAAAATCAACTCCCTAATCAAGCTCTTTCGTAAATACATTATATTTTTCCATTGGTTTTGTGCGTTGGCGTTTCAATTTGTACTTGGGTGTAGGAGAATCATTAACGATATTATTCTTTTCTACTTAATGCTCAGCGGATATTTTATGAAACTCATTCCGTTTTTTGTTGAACCGATAAACTCAACAACTTTTATCATTTACAAAAAAAAGGAAAAGAAAAGGAGAGCAAAACTTACACACAAGCGCATCTCGAGGAAAAAGCCGCATAAGCAACAAATGGAAGAAAAAACTTCTAGTCAATGAAAAAGCTTGATGATATTTTTATTATTCACACAACCATTGAATGAGAGAGGAAAATTCGAGAAAATTCTTTACGAGAGAGAGAAAATTTCTTTGCGAGAGAAGATTGTTCGTTTTCATTTAAGTAATTTCTACGAAAAGCTCCTAGATCCATCTCAAAATTAAATAATTTAAGACATTTTCACTCATGATGATGAAACATAAAATCTAACACTGCTATGTGAGAAACTCAGCAGTGCATTCATTACTTTATATTATTATTGCTTGAAGCATAGAGATTCGTCTATTTATAACATTGCCCATTTGACTATGCTGTCGTCATACCAGATTTTCACATAAAAGATGAAACAAAGTCGAATGTCAAAGAGATAATAAAATGATTTTGAAGAAAGCGTGGGTGTTTTTAAATACAGAAATAAAATCTCAGTATCTATGAAACAACAAAATTCATTCATTGAAAATGACAATCAAATTAATTAATTTAAAAGTGATCTACTATTGAACAATTTTCATTAAATAATTTCTGTGACACTTGGTGGCCTACACATTTGTGTAGGTGTTGGGAAAATCAAAAGC
Source organism: Clunio marinus (assembly GCA_900005825.1). Classification (NCBI taxonomy): domain Eukaryota; kingdom Metazoa; phylum Arthropoda; class Insecta; order Diptera; family Chironomidae; genus Clunio; species Clunio marinus. Next base: position 1,605,855 of record CVRI01000075.1, on the reverse strand, counting down.
CAACGCAGATAATAGAACAATGTAGGAACTTCCGCATGTAAGACGATGATAAGCTGATAGCAAAGCATCATATATAATGACCTAAATTTTGTTCTTTGTATTTGAGTCAGATTTACGTCAGATTTTTAAGGATTTAGGTCATCAAAAGAGAATTCAACGCGGTAATAACAGAAAGTCCACTATATGTGTACGTGTCTAATCAATTATCTGCTTTCATTCACGTTTTGATTGACTTAACAATATCATCTCTAATGATGCTCATCTTGACGAAATGGTTTTTTAGTAGGTTCGAAATAAACATTAAATTTTTTTTTCATTCCAAGCTAATTTAAGCTGAAAATATCCACTCGTATGACCTTTTCATGTGGACTCCATACAAGCAAACCAAACACCCTTTCAATGCTCAAAGTTTGAAATATGAAAGCAGCCTTTTTGTTATTGAGTGGCGCCCGTCGTGGCGCTTCAATAAGGCAGCAACAAAGAAGCCATGAAGACGTCAAGTGACGCGAAAAACTTCAATTTTCACACCCCCAATGCTTCTCGTTGGCATAATAAAAAAATTGTTTGGTGATAACCACTTTAGGCGTGGAAAATTACTGGCGATATTTATAGAGAATCAAAAACAGTCTTAAAAAATGGTTGGTCATTGAGGGATGCTATGAGATAAATCATTCAAGTTTAATCATTAATGCAGTCACTCAACTGCATTTTCCATCGGTTGAATGTCCTTGGTTTGCGTTTGATGCACCTTGTTTTGCTTTTAAACGAGCATGAGAAGAAAACAAGGAACGTAAACAAAGTCGAAAACTCGGAACTTTTATTAAAACAAGCTTCAAGCTCACATTAATGAAAAAATTCTTATGCTTGGAAGGAGAAACTTTCCATAATTTTCAATGTGAAATATTCTCGGTTTTCTCATCATCTAAATTCTTAATTTGGTATTCGAAGGTCATGGTATAATTTTTTTTGCTAACTTTTCCTTTTTATGTATTTCTTTTATTTAGAATGCCTTGACGAGGGTGACGGTTGATTCAAAGGAAAGAAGAGAAAATTATTTTGCGCACAAAATCGTCCATCCATCAAAATTTCCACATCAGTGAGTGTTAATTTGGATAAATGGTTGATTTCTCATTTGAAATTGGGCAATTGCTGGATAAATTTTTTTTCGCGGATTGCGATGACTTCGAGTAGGCGAGAAACGTGAATACCAAAGAAAAGGTCAAATATTTGATGAATCCACAAGATGATCATGTTAAAATGCGACATCTAACCCCAACTATTTATTGGAAGCTAGAGATATTAATTTATTTTGAGCACTTGAAAGAAAACAAAGCTAAATAAATAATCGTGGGGTGCTTCTCATCTTAACGTTTAATCAGTCACGTAGGCGACAAGTATTTATACAGCAGAATTTTAAAAAAATATGAAATTTAATTAAATTTTGATATCGTTTAAACGAAAATCGTAATATTAGAAAACTCTTCTTCAATCATGATCTCTGGTTTTAATTTTTTGGAATAAGTCATTCATACATATGTATATGTAAGCAGAAGCGATTTCATTCCAATTCGTCAGTTGATGTCAAAAGCTGGAATAAATAACGTTTTTATGCTCAAACACTTTAGCGTCGCAAATCTTCCATACATATAAAAAAATAAAAGCGGAAAAATTCCGTTCGCGGAAAAAAGCACTTCTATGACGTCAAAGATGTGGAAAAATCATTCATAAAATTAAATTTGTCATTTTGCGATCTCAAGCAAGCGCTCTGCAAAAACTGCTTGCCGAATACGAGAAGTGAGAGGATTTTTTCGGCTTCTATTGCGATGTGGAAAAGTGAAAAGATGAGAACAAGCATGAAACAGAGAGAGAAGGAAAAGCTTTGAAAGTATGACGTCATGTACTCGAGTTTTTCTAAAGGAAAAAGGTTTTCTTGTTTTTTTTTTGTAATCACCGAACGAGCTCTGATCTGCGTCATGTTGTGAATGGGTGTTCGTTCATTTTACCATCTGATTTTTCATTTCTGGTGGCACGTACTAAGAATGGGTCAGACCGGAAATTTTCAGATAGATCTGTCGAAATATCTGAAATTTCACGAGAAAATAATTTGCCATCTCAAGGAAAAAGTTTATTTCCCCTTAGGAAAACAACTTCTCAAGGGTAAAAGGGTAAATATATCAGATTCTATTTCCCTTTCGAATTGATATAAAATATGTTGCTTAGGACGAAAATAAAAATAGTTATATGTAGCTTTATGAGTGACATAAACTTACATCTGAAAGTCATGGCAAGAATGGTATTAAGTAGGATTAAATATGATCTAAGTGAGATAAAAAAGAAAATTCTCTTGTCGTTCCATATGTCACAGAAAATAAATGAAATGCCTTGAGCATTATCCATTAATTACTTTGGATTTCAGGCAATTAACATGAGAATGAGAACTAAATTTGATGAAGTCATTGACACCTTCGATTAAGTGCTCAGTTACCCGCAAATGTAGTTAATTGCTTACACATGTGAAATTGAGGCAAAAAATATTGTTTTTCCTTTAAAAAGAAGCAATCAGCAATTTCTTGTTGGACTTCTGCTAGATGTGATGATGAATAACTTTTTTTTATTAACACAATTATTTCATGCCAAATTTCTTTACGCGATTATTTCAAAATTGCTGGGTAATGATCCGACTTTATTTATCGAAGATTTATCGAAATAAAATTAAAAGTCAAATTGTTGCTGACATTTATTGAAAACACACTTCAACACTTAATGTCAAACAATTTCCAAACATTTACGTTATCTTTTCACAAAGACGTTTTGATTCTTTATGATTGTTGTACGGTAAAAGGATTACTTCAAGAGCAAAGACGGCTCTTAAGAGTAACTTTGTAAATAATATGTTTCAGCGGGGGAAGAATGAAAGAAAATAAATATTCTTCCGAATTTTATTCATGAATGGAGAAAAGCTGAACAGTGAATTGCGCATTATTTCATGAGCATGAAAATTCATTCATGTCAGGGTTTCTTGGAGTTTGTTTTTCCACAGAAAATTAAGAGCAAACAAAAGACTTTCATATCCGAAATACTTTGCTTGAGATATTTATTGTGATTTAGATTTACCGGTAAAAGCTTTCTGAAAAAAAAGAGAAATTTCCATTTTTTTATGTTCTACTCAAGAACGAAGACAACGACGTAGTTTTACAACTCACACCGCCTCCTATAACATAAATGGGGTGGAATACAAAACTTTTCCCTTCTTTATGTTGTACATTCGTCGAGTCTATTTTTAGAATGAAACGAAGAAAGCTCGAGAGCTGTGAATGAGAAAAATGAAACGAAAAAGGAACCGAGACAATGGTAATACACTCGAATTCCAACAAATCTATCACTACGAGCTTATTTTATTTTATTTTCTAAGAAAACTGAACAAGAAGAAAGTTACGTGCTGTTTAAGAACAGCCTGGTGAATATTTGTTATGCGTAGGTGGACAGTTGTTATCGAAAGCTTAATTTCATTTTCAAATTCACAATCAAATTATCTACTAAACTTCCTGAAAGCTTAAAAGGTTCGGAAAACCTCGATAGGACTCTGGTTTTCATTGATTGAAGTTCTCACATTGCCACGTTCCTTCCAAGAATTTTTTCTGTTATTTTCAAATATGAAGAACGTTGAAGGCGATCGTTCATTTGGAGAATTATAAAAAATGAAATTTTTTATCAGTTAAGATACTCAATTATCTAAATATTTATTTATGTTATTCCAAGTGTTATTCTAATCATGAACATGCATCACTTTGATGCTTATATTTTCAATGGATTTTTTTTGCATATGTAATTTTCTTTCTTTTATCGTGAAACCATAAATTCATATTTAACCCTTAATTTATTCGATTCAATGTAAAATGTAAATAAGTTAAAACAGAAAACATAAAATTTCATTTGTTAGAAAAAAAAAGCTTTTTAAAGTCGTAGTTGAGAGAGAGAATAAAATGAGCGAATTTTTCATATTTCTCTCTTAAGTAGCGTTCTCTCTCGTGTGCTTTTAATGACGTCATAAATATTTTTTCATTCGCTTGCGTCTCACTCTCCACGAAACGAAACATTCACTTCATTTCGAACCATTCGCTGAACTAGTCGCGTAGATCGTGTGCCGAGTAAAAAACACAAAGTAAAAAAATTGAAAAATAAATTTAAATCTAAAATTACCGAATCTTTTTGTGAAAAAGTAAAAATAAAAAATACGACGACTAATTACAATAATTTTTTGTCGCAAAAACTAAATAAGATAAGTTTCCGATACAAGAAATTATTTTAAACGACTAACACATAAATTTTCCGTGATTATTTGGAAGTTGTAATCAGTGTTTATTTTGGGAAAATTCTGTTCATTCTAATAACGCTTTCATTTATTTGATATATTGCTCGCGATAATTCAATACTTTTGAGGTGTAGTGAACAATATCAGCTTCTCTTCGCCAAAACATTCGACGGCTCTCGGCGCTTTTCGGGACCCTTCTAGATTTTTCGAATCGTGACAATTTTTTTTCTAAATTTTGTTATTCATTTTGTCTTCGATTGCATTTCGTTGCAATATTTGAAGGAGAGCAAAGAAACGAAAAACTATAAACAGAACTCTTTTCTCGTAGAGCCACAGAAATTCCGAGAAAGGAAAAGTTGGAAAGCAAAATTTTCTCTTATCGATCAGAAGAATTAAAAGTGAAAAGTTAACGCACTGCAAAATTGGTTCAAAGAAAAGAGACAAACCGAGAAATTTTCAAAGTAAAAAGACAATTCTTAGAAAATTTAGTGACAAGTGGAAATTTGATTTTCGTTTGGTTTTGATGAAGAGTTATTAAAGAAAACCGTAAAAAGCCAAAAATAAGTAGATTTTGAGAACAAAACTCAATCAACAAGCAAATTAAAAAACTTAAAAATATAAAAAGTCGACCAGGAGAGATTCAAATACAGTAGGAAAACATTATCAGCAGTTTCCATGATATCTGCTTGGATAAACCCATATAATGAGAAGGTTTGTACAATTTATTTTCAATTATTTGAATATTTCTCTTCCTTGATCACAACAAATCAAAGCTTACTTTTATATTCATGAATAGTCAATTGAAAATTTAAAAAATGTATAAATATGGAAAGTTGATAGTGTCGTCGTGTAAAGTTTTCAATAAATTCAAATTAAAATAGAAAAAAAGAATTGAAAAAGAAAAACAACAGAACTTGCAACGTAGGCAAAAAAATATTTTTTTCGTTGTATTCAATATTTTGTTCAAATGTAAAAAAATTCACGAAGTCTGAACAAAAGTCAATATAAGTCGAGTAACTGAAAAGTTTGTTTTTTTGGCACCAGTTTTCCTTCTTTTTTCTACACTTCAATCATCACGTGAAATGTTTAAAAACATTTGATCAGCGAATTGCACCGCTTAGCGGGCCCTAAAATGATTGAAATTAACAAGATTTTGTGCACCATATGGAAACCTAACACGAGTTGTGTGGAAAAAAAAAGAATTTTCCCCCTCACAAAAAACCTCACTAACACATCTGCAACTTGTTTAACTGAAATGAAATGATATAAAATGTAGCTGAAAATTTTCTACATCCGTTACGATTGTAGGTGTCATTCTTCTCTCTCTATATTCTATTTATCAGCTTAAAAAAAGCTCTTTTCGCCTAAAAGAATTAAGCATTATTACATTTTCCTCTTTCTTGTCGCTGTATAAGTGAATCTAAAGTGACCAAACTTACACCAATGCATATCGCATGTAATTTCGCATGAAAATCATTTTCCTCTCGCAACAGTGAAGAGTCAACAAGTGTGAAAAACACTCTCTATTTTTCCTTGTATTTTCCTAAAATAAATATATATTTCTCTATCATAAATAAATTAATATCAAATATCAAACTCGAATAAATGTGGAGAAATCGTAAATTTATTTTCTTCTTTGTATATAAGCTGAATATGACTGCTTCTGTTTCTAACTAAATGCGTTGCAGAATTGATTATTTTTTCTCACACGTTTTTTACCATATGCTACGAGTTCAAGATGTTCTCAAAGTCTTTCGCGATTGATTAAGAGACAGCTTTTGGAATTTTTCATAAGGTTAGAGAGTGTTGAAGATAGCAAGCTGGTTTCAAACTTTGAAATGACGATATTTTTGCGTATAAACTTAGTTCTTTGCATCAACAAAGTAAACCTTCAGTTACGAAAGAGTGAAAGTTATTGCAAAGACATAATGTGTGGATTAATCGATAATTGGCGACTGGGAAGAGCTGGAACGAGTTCGTGGAATTTCTTTTTCGCATCAATCTCCTTTCGTTCGAATGCATTTTTTAAAAAAGAAGGTTCGAAAAGTATTACTTTGTTTTCACGATGAAAAATTTTCTCTTCATTTCACTTTCTTAAAAAAAATATATTCGCAATTTCTGCACGACTTATCAAGTTCGCAGATTTTCATGTAATTCCTCAAAGTGTGTGCAAACATCGCTTGCTAAATATTTTATCATCGATGTTAGATTTTGTCATTTTTTTTCATCAAATTTCTTTGAAATATTGCTATCACTATTAGGAGCGAACACTCATTTTGCTTATAAACTGATATTTATATATAGACCCCCAAATGAACGTAAAAGCTTCAGACTCGACATTACTTTTATTGCCAACTTTTATGACTTTTTATTATCTTCGTTTTCTGTCGACTTTCTTACAATGCTACCCGTTTTATTTAATATTCCTTGCACCATGATTTGCTTTTTTTTCCTTTTTCAATTCTTGTTGACCTTTTCTCGCTATCTCGAATGATGGTTGGAGCAAAGATTGTAAATACATATCGACATAATCACATGCATGCTGTTGGTTTCCTTTTCGTTTCACTTGGTCGACCCACAATTGTTCGTACCATGATTTCTTCAGATTTAGCCTTTGGCTCAATTTCTTCTCATTTCTTTTGTTCATGCGTCTTGAAGCTTTTTTTTTCTTATATCCGATAAAATAGAAGAAAAAAGGAGATCAGTTTTACGAGTGCGACCCTTTGTAATGGATTCATTTTCTTTTTTATTTCAAGTTTATGCAAATTGTCAAAATGAAAGTTTTCTTTTTCGATCTTGCTTGATCCTATCGCGTTTAAAGTTAAAAGGTCGATAAATTCTTAAAAAAAATTAAATTTATATTTCAAACCCTAGAAAATTAAAATGTTTGTATAAAGAAGCTTCTGCCATATGTTAAGAGTAGACACAAAAAACTATAATCAGCAACGAATCGTGACGGAAATGCCGTATAAAACACAACCAACAAAGCTATCACGTGCAAAAACGAGTCATGAAAAAGATTATTCGATATTTTATATTTTCTATCCCTTAAATAAAGCTTTTAAACACGACTAAAATAATGTAAAAATAAAATAAAAACCATCAGACTTGTTAGTATATTTGAAAATGTTCAAAGAATTCTTTTAAAGGACTAAACTTCCTTAATCATGAAATAAAAGTCAAGTCAAAGCATCAAAGAATCTCATATTACCAAGTCGGAGTGAACTTTCGCCTTTTAGTTCACGCTTGACTTGTTTCATTGTCCATCGTTCACCAAGTCACTTCTTAGCAATCTCATAATGCGACTTTATTATTTATAAAATGTAAGTCACCTTGTCGACTTCATCCGACCACATGACGAGAGTCATAAATTTTTTTAAAAATGAATTTCGAATTTTGTTTCGGACGATATCGTTTGTCAAGTGCATTCACTTTATTTCTTCTTTCCCGCGGATGTCATTAGAGGTTACAATCAATCGTGAATGGAGGAGACTTGACTTGACAATCACTCTTAATGAACACATCTACCTTCAATTCTCAGTTTTACTTTTGGCGCTGTTGATTTTATTTAAAATTTTGTGAAAAACAACGTCGCGACGACGCAACGAAAGACGACAACACGTTTACATCACTAACAAGCTAAATCCGCTGTTTGAATTGTGACAAGAGAAATTTAGACGCTAATTCAACACATCGATGTAAATTATTATCGCGGATCATCCGACGAAAAAAAATAACACAACAAAAAGCCACCGAAATGCTGAGAGCATTGAACGACAAGCTTTGAAGATCGTAAACTCAATGATTGAAAACTTTTACTTTTCTCTTTCATTCATTTCTGTTTCCCATATTTAACGACTCTTTATAATCAAAAGATAAAATTATGACTGACCGCGAATATTATCTATTTATAAAACTTTATTTTGCTTCTCCAATTTTTTTTATCATATGTGGCGGATTAAAATCTGAGGTGTGAGTTATCAAATATTCGTTAAGGAAATTCAATGAAACATTTGCATTTGAAATTAAATTCAAAAATTCGTAAAATGTTGTTTTCATCGAAAGTCATAATGAATTTTAATTTTACTACCCGCACAAAAATGTTTAGTCTCGAACAACAAATAAAAAAACAACTTTTTGTCATGGCTGATAGCGATAAAACCTCAGACACATAAAAATGATTCGATCCCATGTTTATATGTTACATTGAGACACCACTAACCTAGTTTGAATGTAACCAGGGGGAAAATGCTCCAGAACTTTAATATGTAAACGAGAAGTAAATTGAGACACGGAAGAAGTATTTTAAATGCACAGTGCACTTCCCAAGGAAAATTCTCAATAATTTTTCAAACTGTTTGAATGTGGGAAAACCCAATACGATCGCAGTTAAGAGAGTAGGAAACTCAATAGAATTTCCAAGTGAACTAATGTGAAAATTGCTTACTGCCTTAAACAGTACAACGGAATAAAGAAATATTCAAAGCGGTATAAAGTTCCCAGCTTATAACATTTTACGGAACGGAAAGTTTTGTTTGCGGTTTTTCTGGTTTACATTTTTTTTCTAGTTTATTTTGTGTTGGACTCTAATTAAAAAGCATGAAATACTGAGTAATCGAGATTGACACAATAATCGTAATAAACATAAATATTAGAAGTAAACAAGTCAGGCAAGCACTAATTCTTCCAATTCGACTGCGACTTCCCAAGGCACCTAGTTTCGATATAAGTAATTGAGCATTGAAGTTTCACTAAACTGATCCAAGTTGAAGGTTGATAAATGACTCCAAGAATAGAAAGCACCGAAACTATTTGAGTCTTAAATTATGGGAACATTCCACATAAGTAGATACTATTATGTTGAACTAGGTGACTTTTGTTCCCAATGGGCATACACAACAAACAAAATTTCCATTTTCATTGACAGCGAACGTAACGTCGATTGCTGCTCGTAACAAAACGACGACAATAGAACTTTCGAAGCGAGAGTGAATTGAAATTGATAGAAAAATAAACATGCAATTGTCATGTTAATTTTCAATCTTAAAAGCTTATAAAATAATTTAAATAAACATTTCAGAATGAAAGAAAGAAAATTTCATTTTCATTTCTACTACCTGGTTAGGATTTTGTTGAGAATGAAAAAGTTTACAGTGCAATGCAGTAGCATTCGTTGAGGTCAAAGGTGAAATTTGAATGTCAATCGTCAGCAGCACAAAATCCAATTAAAAATTTCAGAGTGCACACGTGTGTTCGGCTGTAAATGAGAAAAAATATAAAGAATGACAGTGGCCGATGATAAATAATCAATAACAGTCACGCGGATTTTCCTTATTCGAATGAAACAACGAAACAAGTGAAAAGCTTCTCTTTTTCTAATAGTACATAATAATAACAAATCACAGAGTCAGCAAACATCGAGAGCAGATAAGTTTAAGTGGCCGTTTGAGTTCATCGGTCGTTATATTCGTTATTTGACATTTAAATCATCATTCGTTATCAGACATAAATTTTAATGTTGATGCTTATGAAATATTTCTTTCTTCTTTCTCTCAACCTCAAGCTTCACCTTAGCTCACTTTCAACTTTTTTTTTGCCTGCATCATTTAATTTTAAATACTTTTCTATCGCATTCATTCAAATCAAACGATCACTGATGACATTTTGATTTTTTGATTATTCAACATTTAAATCATCATTCGTTATCAGACGAAACTTTTAATGTTGATGCTTTTGAAATAATTCTTTTTTTCTTTCTCTCAACCTCAAGCTTCACCTTAGCTCACTTTCAATTTTTTTCTGTCTTCATCATTTAAATTCATTTATTTATATAAATTATTGATTCAATGAAATTCGATTTGCTAAAGAGCCATAATGTGCGTTGTTAGTAGTTTTATAGTTCTTTCTCTCTCACTCTCTGCATTTCTTTTTTTACCGATGAGTTTGTGAAATTGCTGTCAACTTCCAATCACTATTCCCGGATATTGAATATTACACAAATCGTTGTATATCTTTTCAATCAATGTTTCGATCTATTTCTTTATTTCTTTTTTTTTTCAGTTTGCATAAAAAAAAGTTTGCGATTCTCTCCCAACCTGATTTTCGTTTTTTTTTTGTTATACGTTTTTGAATCGATTGATTTGTGTGGCATAAATAGAAATTAATTAGCGCATGAATGATGTAACCATCCCACACATACACACGCAAAGGGAAAAAGGGAAAGTTTTAGAATAATCTTTTAATTCTTTGTTCAATACAAGCGAATCAATGTAGGCGCCCTAGGGAGAATCCAATTTGAAGCTGATTATTGAAAAGCAATTTCCAAACATGCGATAAAAAAATGTATAATCGGAAGCACAAAAGAATTCATCGTGTCGCAAAAAGTGTCCATCAAAAAAGGTTCAGGTTCATTGTGACGTCTGTGATGTTTAACTTGACAGAATCGAAAGCTTTCAAAGTTATACAACTTGAGTTATGTTGTTGGGCAGCTGGCTCTGGCAATGAAGTTATAACTTTTTTCCTTTTTTTTTCATCAGAGTGTCTACAATGACAAAGCTGCGATGTTAATGTCACTTTAATGTCACACAACAAAAAATATTTTTTTGTGTGAGCTTTCGCTGATAATGGCCTGAATATTTGACATTATTATATATAAATATATGTTTTTTGGAATGAGTCGTAATCAAAGGGAGAAACGGTGGGTAATCAGTATTTTTTTAACTTTCCTTCTCTCGCTTGTGTTGTCTCTATATTTACTTCTATTTCTTATCGAAAAATTTCGAACTGCGCAATTCTATGTTGATCACTTTCAAAACAAAAACCAACAGGTTATTTTTTTAATGAATGCTTTCAGTTTAAAAGAGTTTAAAACTTGAGTTATTGTCATTAAGTATAGAGTTAAATTATTAAGTTGAAACTTCCACGTTGAAATTATTTAAATAACTGAGGTTAATAGTTGCACAATGTCTTGTGTGATTTTGCTTAAATTGACAGTGGCACTAATGACATAAAAGTTAGTAATGAAAGTTCTTGTTGTTAAAGATTCATGACCTCTCATCAAATCACCTTCGCCCACAAATGTGTTGTGTGAGGAAGTTCAGTTCTCAATTGATTCAAATGAATTAAAAAAACTGTCTTTGAATGCTTTTCATCTTCGTCATTTCATTGAATTTCTTTTGAATGTTTTACTGGCCGTATACACTTGAGAATTAAGAGTGTTAAAGATCATTCAATTTATATGATAATAGTGCCCTTCAACAGCGCTTCCACCGGTCTGATATGGGCCTTCTAAGCAACAGGAACTAAATCGTGCGCTCTAATTTGCATTCGGATTCAACAGAGAAGTTCGACATTAATCTTTTGTATCGTTTTACCATACCCTTGAAGAACGCAACCATCTGCGATGTTTGTTTTTTGAAGAAAACATTCGCCTTACTATGAGTACATCGACAGTGTGTCTGAAATCCTTCAAACAATAATTTACCTGCAATCAATCTTGAGAGTCTTTTGTTCGATATATTTGGAGCGACACAAAACTTGAAAATCAACTGCAAGAAACCGGACATTAACTCGAGCACCACATCAAGTGAAGGCTTCTCTTTCGCATTATTCTTATTCATTAGCAGTTGAGTTTCAGATTTCAATACAACATTTCAACAGATTCTTGCCTGCAAAGATCGCATATGAATAAAATAAAAGTTAAGAAATAAAACTTGTCCGTAATACTCCATAACTTGAAAAATTCTCGAAACAATCTTCACGTTTCTGTTTAATCTTGAACGTCGTTTGCTTTCAATGCTACAAACTTACCTGTGCCTGTGCTAAAGAAAGTCGCGGATCTGGAAAGCGTCTCGCTAAACCAGTTTTTCTACTGATATTATGTTCTCGAAAGAGTCGCTAACATTTTTCATGAGAAATCGAAAGCGAAAATTCATAAAGTTGTTTGAATATATTAATTTGTTATATTCTCTCAATCGAACTTTTAGAAAATGATTTTTTTTCGTTTCCCTTCGTATTCCATAAAAAAATGAAGCGCTTCGAAATGAATGAAGGCAATAAATTTAAAAATTTACATTTTGAATGTAATTAAGCGAATTTATGTAATTGTGTTATTAATTATTGTGAAGTTGCAATCGAGGAAGTCATAACAGCAGCGTGTGTTCTATGTCAACATCAACATCAATCCCGTCGAAACTGTTTTCTTCACTTCTTTTTTTATCACAATGATAAAAGCTATCATTTAGCAAGCAAATAAACAATCGAAACGGCATACGCAATATTTAATGGCGAACATTCAAACAAATACAATTTAAACCAAGCTCCAAATTGATGACATTAAAAAATTGGGTTTTTTGAAAGTGAAACAAATATCTATCTACCAAAAAAAATAAATAACACTAATAATAATAATAATAATAATGAAAAGGCCGAAAAAGCAGTCCAACATGCAGTGGTAGGCAGAAAGCGAATGGAAGCTCAAAGAGAAGACAAAATTGTGTCAATTGCGGCTGCTTGCAAAAGCCGGGGTAATAGATCAATGAAGTTGTTCCAGTTCGCCGTAACGCACTTACGATGTGTTAAAAAAAAGTTTTAAGTTTTATTTTCTTTGCTGTTTGTTTGTGTATTCATACCTCTTTCATCTACTTTGGGAAGCTCTCATTTCTTTTAACGTTTTTGAATGATAATCGAATCGGAAAGAAAAATAACAACAAATAACGGTATGAATGAATGAATGAATGATTGAATGAATGAAAGAGAGAGTAAAGCGATCGCAAAGTGAAGTTTCTTGTTTTCATATTTTTTTCTTCTTCTTTTCTTATATTTTACTTTTTTTTCGGGATCGCAACGAAAAGAAAAGAGCAAGCAATTAATTAGTTTCTCATTAACTCATTCGATTTTCTCTTTGTAACTTGAGATTTCTTGTTTATGTTGTGCTAATTTACAGCTGAGAAATTTTACACACTACACGCTGACCAAATGAAACGACCCAGCTGATGATGATCGAAAAAGAAATGAAGAAGAATAATTTAAAAAAAATGTGAAACTTTCCATCAAAATACAAAAAAAGAAAATAAATCTTGAAAAAGTTTAATCGGTTTCTTTAAAAGCCTAAAGTCGAGATATGTATTTACTTTCAACTCAACAACTATTTAAATAGACGAATAAAGCGTAACTGAATATTTTCATAGGCAGATAAATTCGAAAAACACTAAAGTCGACCTTCAAAAGCTTGAATTAAATAAAAAATAATTGAAATAGATTTGATTCACTGAGGTGACAATAAAACAAAATTGAAAGTTTTATAGCCACCACAGCACTGCAAGAACCGATAGAAATTGTGCAATCCGAAAACGATGTTTCACAATACTAAATGGAAAAAAAAGTGTTGGGAAAACCTGTTTCAGTTTTAAATTTATCTAAATTTCCTAGAAAATTTCCAAAAAACAAAGGAAAAAAAATCCAAACACGATCGCAGTAAAAAATATTTCAAGAAAAAGTTCAAGCAAATTAGTTTGGAGCTAAAAACATTGCTCATTTTGCGTAATTTTCTCGGGTGCTTACTTCGCTATAAAAAATTGTTTTCCTTTTTATATTCAACTTTAGCGAGCTAGCGACTGGCACAGTGATTCACATTTAAAAGTCTTAATTGATAATCAAACAAAAACCGCTTCAAAAAAAGAAAAAAAATTCATGAAATGTTTTTCCCAGATGATTTTGATTTCCAACTGCGTTTAGTTACACAAACATTCAGTTGAACAATCGTTAATGATATTATTATTGTGTGCAGTTAATTAAATGAAAAAAGAAAAGAGATTCTCAACTCGTGAGGTTATCTTAAATGGAAATATTTAAATGTTTCACATACTTTTTATGTTTAAATTGCGCTCAGATGATAAACATGGACACAACAAAAAGATTTTATTTTAATTAAGCAATTTGCTTCTTCTCTCTGTAAGAAGATTCATTGATTGAGATGAAACAAATTATCTTGTGAATTGGGACGCCAAGTGGCGTGTGTTATTGCGACTCTTGAACTGCAGAAGAGATAATTTACAAAGTGACAAAATCGTAATGTCGGCCATTAACTTCTGGAATCACATAAAAGGAAATTTATTCATTAATTAATTTATCCTTAAGCTCAATTTTATCAATGATCTTTGTTACACATAAAGCATCATGATATGTATATGTTAATTAATGAACTTAAAATGTTCACCATAACAGTTTGATGATATTACAAGTTAATAATTCTCTGACATTTGATCACAAATTGATTCAAGTTACTTATTAATAAATTTTTATTAATTTTTATTCTTAAATATGTATGACACTAATCGATTACAAAGGGACATGTGAACTTTAATCGCTATGATGTGCAATCCGCTGTTTGTTTCTAAAGGGAAATTTATTTGCCGATTGTCAGCATTTCATTGTATGAGAACAGAGAAGCAACATGAGGTTGGCATATGTGAAAGAAACTAAATTTATGTTTTCATGAGTCGCAGCCGATTGATTTCATAAACCATCAGCACTCTCACATCACATCACATTTCATTCGGTATTTCTGGCGTAATTAAAAACAGCGTTGAATAAAAAAAGAAATAAACATTTAAGCTATTTTATTAATGACGCAGTCGCACAATTATGAGGCATGAAAATTTAGAAAATTTAAATAAAGCATCGAGGTTATTGCTGTTACTCGTTACATCAACATCAACATGAGTTCCAAATCTTTCCTGTTTTTTTTTGGGGGAGATTATTATTTATTATTTATGTAATTGACAGTAAAACATTGTGAATAATCTCGCTTGTCAAATCACAATGGAAAATGCTAAGAAAGCTGTAAGAAATCATACTCATACCCTCCCCAAGCCACACCATGACACGATAATTTGTTGAAACGAATTGTTGTAACTCAGATACATACAGCTAACTCTTATATTTATTTATTGGCTTAAGATATTATGCAACAGTTGAAAATGTGGCTCATAAATCACGTTTTGTGCTTTTGATGACACGCAGTGCATCATGGTCGATAGATATTTGATTAATGGAACGTAATCAAAGTGGAAAGTTTTCTGTTTTCTCTCGTCTGCATAATTCCAATAAAAGTGTTTTAAAATAAATCAAAATTCAATTGGAATATTGCTAATCTGATGACGATTGTAAATCATACGCGTTTTCCGATGAAAATTGCGTGCACAGTTATAATAATTGAAACTTTGAATTTATGTCGATTTCAAAGCTGAAAGCGTTTTATTTATGCTACGTGTTGAATTAAATTTGTTTTCGATAAAATTGCAACGAAATTTTTCGTTTTCCTTTCAAAAAGCTGAGCAACACCAATAAAAATTAATTTTAATGTACGGAAATTTGAAAACTATCTAATTACAAAATCCGCTGATTCATTCCCTTGAGGATGGCTGATGAATGTCATGAAAAATATTAAACTCGCACATAAGACCAATGACAATATATTACTTTGTAAGTAAGCTAAATTGTCACATGAAACTTTCTATTACTTAAGAAGCAAAAAAATATTTTTTTAATGTCTACAAACGACACGAAAATTACTTAATCTAAATCTTGATCTACATTATATAATTTCATTCTATCGAATTTGAAGATTGCATGAAGTCGAGATGTGATTTTCATAATGTTTTACAGAGAACTTAGAACGAATAGATGGTAACTTACTAAACAGTTTAAAATCCAATTACTTGGACAACAAAACGACATTTTTATTAAAAAAAACTTAGAAGGAAACTTGTGTTGGTTGTCCGAATGGGGCTTCATTCAGTTCCAGTTTATCATTAATTGGATCTTCACTCAAATTCTTTCTTTGACTCATGGCATTGTTAATGTTCAACAAGTCACACAACAAGAAACAACAATCGCACATAAAAAGTATTACGTACATAAAAGACATTAAACGATAAAAAGATTTTCAATTTCCATTATCTCGATAAAATTGAATTCTGCAATAAGATTTGAGACGTGAAAAAAAACATAATACTCAGTTCGTGCAGAGTATAAATTCACTTTCAACATGATGCAATCAGACGGAAAATTTATTTAGGTTTGTATGTATACTAAATCAGTCATTTTACACAAAAAAAATCTTGAAGCTCATCGTCCAATTATTCCAGAACCTGATTATTTCAGGAAAACTTTTCTCTTTTACAATTATGTATTCATTGGCTTGAAGCAACTTTTTCATCAATACAAGTCTCACAACAACTTTAAACTCTTTAAACTCTCATCCACAAAGGAGAAGAATTAATTGAAAATACCAAAAAAAAAAGTTAAAAGAAAGAAAGATTAAAAGTGAATGTTTCTTGACATGGAATGGAAACACTCTTGCAGATTGCGAGGAAAAAGAAAACACAAAAAAGAAAGAAATAGTTTGTTTCACAACACACCAAAATCGCTGCATGAATCGCGAGCTGACATAAACAAATGTCTTCTTGCTCTCCTGCTTACGATGGGCAACATCACAAAACAATATTAAAATGGAGATTCAACGAAACGAGACGATTGATCGGGTTTACGACGAGACGATTGAAATGGTGGGGAGAGTTAAGGAGTTTCTTCATGTATCTCTTGATCAGACGATTTCATTAACTCAACTAACTATAACGCGAAGCATTTTCCAATGAAAAAAAATTATAACATTTGAAAGCACATCTTTCATCTACTAAGCTCATTGCATCACCTCGAAAGTCATTATAATTTCATTTTACTTCGAAGGTACATGATTTGCTTTACTTGTTTGCTTATATGCACAAGAAATTGCTTGAAAATGAATTCGTTCATTACATAAAAAAATACTTTTGCGGATTTGTGGATTATGAATTTAGAAACGGAGAAAATCAAACTTTGTAATTTATTAATACTTAGTGGCATCAGCTGTGAGACTTACTTAAATAGCTGCATAAGAAACGTTGATTTTGGCAAGACATTATTAGATAATGTTGAGCAAAGGTACGCATAGCCAATCGATATTTAGTGGGAAAGTTGGATACACAAAGGCCTCATAAATTGAGAGGTTTTTATGGCTGGGATTTTTTCCCTGCCGCTGCTGTCGCTGCTGTATTTTATTTGTTGTTTTGACAAGCACAATGCACCCGAAACGATGCTTGCTTCAAGTGTTTGGTGCTTAGTTTTGCAATAAATGGAGAAAAAAAGATATTGAATATAAATATGTTTCATACATATGCATGCAATGGCAACATAAGTCGAAAGCATTTATCTAAACGAGGAAAACAAAAGAGAGAAGCTTTTTGAAATTCATTACAGCCTCAAGCTGAACACTTTATAATGTTGACGATGAACATTACCTTTCTAATTCCAATAAAAATTCCTTCCATAGTCCGTCACAATCGACTAACTTGAATGATGATGATGCAAAGTATGAAATCGAAAATAACAACAGAAAAAGAAACAAACGAAGTTGTCACATCGATTGGAATGAAAATGAAAGTCAATTGCTTTTGTAATAGTATTTTTCTGAGAAACTTTACTATCGATTGATTGATCATCTCGTAATTGAGGTGATACATTAAAGTATCAGTTGAAGGTGTCATTAAATTACAAATTAGATATCTAATTATACAAACTTATGTCAATTGATTTATATCTTAATACATGCGTCAATGTAGAATTTTTTAATTTTCAATTCATGTATGAATTTTAATGATGCCGAGAATAAATTGAAGTTGAATTGTAATAACAGCACCACCGAAATATGATGAGAAAACATATAAATATCTAAAAGGTAACATGGAAACAAAAACAAAAAAAAATGCTGAAACTCGAATAACAAGACAAGAAAGCAATATAAAAAATTGCTTGCGCAAAAATGTAGGTCGACAAACTTTTAAAGCTCTGTTTTATATTTTTATTTCTTTCGTGTAGTCAACAAGTTGATTTTCTTCATATCTTGCACACCTGGTGAATATATCAATATGCACACACAACCAACCAGCAATCAGGCAGTGAAACTTTTTTTTGCGCCCCGATTTATGCTTCGCAAATGAAATTCACTTTAAGTGTTCTTTTTAGCCGAACTTAACTTTAATCGTTTCATTTTTACGTTTCGTCGAATGATGATAATTGGATGAAGCAATTTTCATTTATTCTTCATTTAAAGAAACTCTTTTTGCTTTTCTTTGAATATTTTGACTCATTTTGGAATGTTGGAATCACAAATTAAAACGCACTGCACTTGATTTTTTTATATGCACTTGAAGTGCCTCACAAGTCACCGCTAAAGGTGACTGTAAATGGAAGAAAGTGAAAATTGTTGGCCACGAAGTGAACGAGAAACATCAGCATTCCTCAGGTTGTCGATTTGTCATCGCTATTTAACATACATATATACATACTAACTAGCTTGTTTTATTTCGAGAAGGTGAAATCAAAATAATGCTAAAAATAAAATTTCCTTCAACTTTTCGTTTCATTTTTCAACTGAAGAAGATTCTTTATTTTTCTCTGCTTGTATTTAAGAGAAATTCAATTTTTCTCACCTCATCTGAGTCAAGACGTGAGCTTTTCATTTGATGACTAACATGAATCAGATCATTTGGTATTCTTATATGATTCAATAACTCAAAAATATTCTATAATTATCCAGCTTTACTTTTTCGTTCATTACTTCGCATTCAGAAGATTTAAATTTTCATATTTCTTCTAAACTCAGAGGACTTGCCGTCTAAACATTGATAAATTAATGTTTTCAACATCGTAATGTTCAATTAAGTAAAACTGCAAACGAAACTTTATGCACCGACATTTAACATGGCAGTGATCTGAACAACGAACGGATCATGTCTCGTTAAAAAAGAATTCTTGACGGGAAAAAGCTGAACAACGGCAAGCATAAGCGAAAAAAGAATATTTAAGTGTTTCGACCTTGTAATAGATGTTGGATGAGGGGAGCAAGAAAGAGAGACTTGAAATGGAATCGAGAAGCATAAAGCAAGCATAACTTTAACTGTTTCACTCGTTACATTACTATACAATCATTATGGGTTCTCTCGACAATTCAACGACGAAACAAACAGCAACACGCAACACACTCATTTGAACCAGAAGCTATTTTTTGTTTGTTTGTTCGTATAACAAGTGTTAAAGTATGTCACTGTCGTAAGCCGCTTCTCAATCGCAAGCAGTATGCTGTAATAACTTTTGTGGCTTGAACAATGAAATAATAAGTCTGATGTTTAACAGTCCATTAAAGTGTCGAATGCAAAATAAATTTGAGGAACATGGAGACGAGACCCAAAAAAAAAGAAAAAGAAAAACATAAAACGGTAAAGAAACAAAAAGAAGTGAACTTTAACCCATGTCAAAGTAGCTGCTTACCCTTAAAGTTAAGATATTCGCCTTTTTCTCTCTTCTTTCAACGTAGGCCAGTATATGTACATACATAAATATTAGCTTATAAAATGATGATGTATCCTCAGAAGCGATCACACTTGGGTAATGTAATAAAGATGATGGGTGAGATGAAACTTTATCTTAATCCACGTTTATCACACCACACTGTGAGCCTTTAAAATATTCCTTCTTGTTTTATGAGGCATATCAATCAATTTTCATTCATTCAATAAAATACTCTTACTTAATTTATTTACTTACATTTTCTAAAAATCACCTTTCATGAATTGCAAATAAACAACAGCTGAGATGAGTCAGACGAACAAACAAAGCACTTCCACGTGATGCTTTGACAATACCGCAATTCACTTTTTTTCTCAGTTACAAATGAAACAGTATTTCCCGTATGATTACATCTCCCATTTTGTAAGTTCCTTGTTACATCGCTTATTGAGAGAAATGGTTGCATTTTATTTATGTGAAAGCACAAGATTTATAACCCATTTAAGGGAGAATAAAGCTTTGCGGTGTCTGAAAATGAACATGAATAAAGTATATCAGGAAAAGAAGTTCGAGCATTAATGTTTCTTGTAAACAAATAAATGTCAAAGAAGATCGGACGTTACAACAAATGCTTTAATAATATTTTCATTTCGCCATCATTTTATCCTTTAATCCATCTGAGTATAATTAGGATTAAGGTTGATTCTTTGGATTTTCGATTGGTTTTTCAGATCCATTTGACATTTTGCTTAATGAAATCGAAAGAGAGTATGTAAGTACGTTCTTTCGCCATTCATCCTTCACTCCCACGCAATCTTCATGATACCAAAAGAATGAATGGCGAAAAGTAAGAGAAAAGCACACGAAGAGAAGCAAGATGTGAAAGGAAATTATAACAAACGTAATAATGGTTGGTAGCTACTTCTGTGCCATGTTTATCTCGTGCAAATAAATTAAAGATGTTTTTATTTGTTCCCTTTTTCTTCATTTTGCTTAAATAACTGATTATTGTGGACCTGCAACTCTCAACTTTTAATTCATCATTACTTACACAAACAACATGGAGAAACGTGTCAAGGGACAATTGATGTTTGTTGTCACCTTTAAACCTTTAATAACATTTTTATCGTAGCTTCAGAAAGACTTATTATATATCTAACCTGTTCAGAATTCATTCCAGTAGTGTTTGGTTTCTCATCTGTTGAGTGCAAATCGAAGCATTTCCAGATGTTTTCCCGTCATTAAACATGTCGAGCGCGAGAAAATGAAAAATAAAAACATTTTTTTGCTATTATTTATAAGAGAAGATGTAAGTTTAAAAACATCTTGTTACATGAATTTTACGACTTCTTTTTATGCTTTTATCACATTGATGAATTTTAATGCTTCCGTGAACGAATGAATTTTATATGCTGAGAATAGTTACTGAGATTTAAGGTTTTGAGAGAGTTGTTTTCAAAAAACAAAAACAAAGAATTCTTTAAGGTCTTGAAAAGAAAAAGAAACGACGGCTTAATCGATGTCAAAATGTATTTATTAATTGGGGCCAACAACAACACTTGAAACAAGAGAAACATATTTTTTCTAAAAAATACCTTGTGTTTAATCAGCCGTTAAATGCGGGTTTGGAAAAAAGTTTCTAAAAAGTCATTTGTACTTACAAGCACAACAGAAACATTAATCGTGAAGAGAAATAAAAAAACTGTGCTTTGAGCTGAACCTTGAAAGTAAACAAAAAAAACAACCATAAGAATTCCGTAAACTTGCAACGATTTAATGAAAACATTTTGTGAAATATCGCTCGTTGTTTAAGTTATGAAAACAGAAAATATTTGCCAATAAAGGATCGAAGAAGCCTTGAGACACGATCATCTTTGGAAGCACATAACAACAGCCGTAACTTTCAGATCTTACATTTAAGTACAATGATCTGCTGTCGTGTTTCAATTTTAAAATTCATGCAGCTCTGCTCTACAATTCAATTTACTTATTTACTTGCTTCTTCTTAACTCTTTTAAAATAAATTGATTGAAATGTCTTTCTTCTTCGAGAAGTCGGTAATCGACACGTAGTTAAAGTGACTGTCAGGTATTCGTGCCAAAAAGAAATAATTTTCCACTTTGATCAGGAGTAAAATTAGCTTGATCAATCAGCAATGCTGATTTATATGAAAGAAATTTCAAAGTTAGATGATAATCTATATAAATTATTGAATGACATTAAAAGTTGAAACGACTAAATCTGGAAAAGATTTATTCATGTTGTGAATTTATTATTGCATTGAAATCATAACCCGACGTGATGAGTTTCGTCATTTCCATCATAACATAAAAGTTGCAGATGTCGAGAGAGCAAAAAAAAAGTGAGTGAGCTTTTGAGATGTGGATGTTTCAACACGAAGTATTTAACCATCCTTTCACTTTGTAATATCTTGAATTAATACTTAAACATACATTGAAGTACAAAGTAATCGGGAAATATTTTGCAATGAACCACAATATTTATTAATATAAAGACAGAAGAAATATCTCTCAAAGTTTACAATTAATTAAATTGATTGATAACAACGTTCTTGTATCTTCGTAATGCGAAATGTGCAGATACTGCCTTTATGAATAGGAGTTTCGTGAATTATTTAAGCCGATTACAAAGCTTCTTGTGTTGACCAATTTGAACCTTCAGGGAGATTCACATCATCTCTTTTTTTCCAATCGCTTAATAGCACATCATTTATTAAGTTCATGAAATATGCGCTCGCTTAATGGATGATGCTATCGCTCTCTAACAATTGTACTTCGGATCTCTGTCAGCAGGGATTCCACAAAGCCGCATTAAAATTTCGATTGAACAACGAAATAAAAAGTAAAAACCACAAAATCTTTACTCTGATTGCCTCTGGAGGAAAAAAAAAAGTTAATTCCCTTATTTACAGGTGATAGTCGCATTGCATTCATTTCGTATCAATAACAAAAGTCTTTCTCTGGTAATAAATCTTTTTGTTTGCATAATTCATCGCTACGTGCTCATCATGATTCCATTTAATAACACTACACCAAAAAAATCATTCAATTGCGTTGTGGTTTTCACATAGAAAAAATAAATAATTTGATGTTAAGCGCATATTTAGCTTACGAGAGAGAGCTGTCGCAATTAAAAAAAAGATAGATAAAAAATAAGCAAAATGAAGGTTACGTCTAGACTGCGACGTGAAATGCTCAATGTTATTTGACGGTTGATGCAAGCACACAATTTGTAAATCAAAAATGGCCTCATTGAAACTTACAAAAAATAAAAATAAAAATATCTAAAAATCAAAAAATGCGAAGAGAAAAATGCTCTCTTAATGATGTGTCATTCTTGACTCGTTGGCATTTGATTCGGATTTTGATTAACTTTGGACATGAGCCGTTCATTTTTAATTGAATACCACATACCTTGAGTATCAACAACTTTGGATGTACATTTCAATGTAAGCGGGACTGTGAATAACGCTAATGAAGCTGTTGCGTTTTTTGGCGCCCGATTTCAATTTTCTTTTTTGGTTCTGGTGTGCACATCAATGCGGAAATATGTTCATCATGTAATAATAGATTTTTTACTTGTAACTGATCCGCTGATTGCGATACTTCAATGATGAGAGGGAGGATGATGTGACTAAAGAAAAGCGTGACTTTGTGAGTTCACTTGTGCATGTCAGATTACTTAGTTTGACTGGCATTGTATAGCCGAAAAGTACACGATTCAAAAAAAAAAAAAAGATGAAGTAACGAAGAAAAGCCACAAAAACTCATCAGATTTTGCGGCAGATTACTCTTCTAATTTTAGTGCAACTTTACATATTTCATACTGCAAAGTATCATGAAATGAAAGCAGAGATTTCCGGATGAAGTAAAAACCCAATTAAGTTGTGACACTGCGCGGTTAATTTTAGCTTGTTCTCTCATGTTATTTCTTGTGAACATCTAAATATTTGTAAGCTTAAAACTCACAAGAGTGTAACTGCTTCTGTAAATTATTTCCTTAATTCATAATTAGATTTTAATTACTTTGCGATACCTACACCGGAAAGGGGTTGGCTTTTTGACTTTCGTAGTAGGCGAAGAGAATTTACTTTTGATGCCTTTTCTGTTGATTATTTATTGCTCCTAGGTAGCACTCAACACTGTTTGCTTTCACGAGAAAGATTGTGAAGTTTAAAACGACATAAATAACACGAAAAATAAGCAAGAAGAAATGTCAAATGCCATAAATGACATTTAATTTGAGTCGATCAAAAAGCACCCACGAAACGTTTCAAAATTATTCAAATGAATATTCATTGAACATTTAACAGAGGCGATTATCGTGTTTATTTATATTTCTTCACATAATAACATTTAAAAACGTATGTCGACGACCATTAGATTAAACCAAACCACAAAAAGAGCGAGAAATGTAGTAATTACACAACCTTTAATTAACCAGCCTATCCTTAGATATCTGACTTAATTTGGCGCTTGAAAAATCAGAAATAAAGACAAAGGCAATTTGCTGTTGCTGTTGCGCTTGCTTTTAATGTTACATTCCAAGTCCGAGATCGAGATCGAGATAAATATGATCGCCCTTTCCATCGTGAGAACCATGAGTAAGTCTCAAGTAATCATCGGTGTGCTTAAACTTAAGCAAGTTGCAAAGCATTTTTCAATTAATATTTAATAGCTCGCCTTTTGAACGATTGATAAATCATTATTTTAAGAAATCAGGGTGAACCAGAAAAAAAGGTTTTATGAAATAAAAACTTAATGAAAATAGGCTTGAAATGAACGAGAAGGAAAAAGAAGTCGTGAAGCATAAAAGGTGCTTTTATATCGTCAACAATATGACTTTTTGTTGTGTTGTTACATGACGTACATTAAAATTGCACCAGTTTATTGTCTCAGCCAACGGACAAAATAATTTTACGGTTTAACTTTCTTATGCAATGAAAAATTTACCATCATCAGCATTTCTGTCATCACAACGACGACAATGAAAACCATTCTCGAACGCTAAATAAAAATAGAAAGAAGAAATCAAAAATAACTTAAATTGAAATCGAGGAAAGAAGTCAATTCGATAGAAAAAAAAATTGACACACACAGCATGCTCAATATGAAATCTCAAACAAAGTCATTCATATTGCTTTCAATGTGAATAAACAACATTAAATGAAACCAGCTCCACTGAAACCAGCTTCAGTACCAGAGAGCGACGAAAAAAAAAAAATAAATAAATATAACAGCAACTAATGGCGCAAAAAGCATTTACAAACATGTCTAAAATGGAATGAAAAATGAAAAAGCGAAAAAATGTATACAACTTCGCTAGGTAGAAGTAAATCGATTTCAAGGGCGATAATATCCGGTATTCTGTTGTTTTAATATCGTGCTATACATCGTGTGTTTATTAATAAAAAAAGTGTTCAACTTTTATGTTTCAATTCAATTGAGAGAGTCTACAAGCAGAGAGATGTTTAAAAGAAATAGCAGAAATAAAAAAACGAGTCTTAATTTTAAGAACCTTTTGAGTTTTCAAGGATGCTAAACTTGGGAGTCCACTTCGATGGAGATGAGAAACAAAAAAAAACTGAAATTTTACATTCAAACGACATAAACCAGTAACGATTAAAATTATTATTGTAAAATCTCTTAGTCACTCACAAGAACTCAATTTCATTCTTCCAGTCCATAAAATATATTTTTATACGCAATCCAGTGAGTAACCGAGCTGGTAAAGCAACATCGAGTTTGATTTCATTTTTAATTTATTTTTATTTCTCTGTGAACTAGTTTGCTTTCGTCGCACATTCGTTGTGATAAATTGTAATGATAGAGCGGATCTCTTTCGCTGTTCATAGATTGATCTCTCAATGATAGCTGCAAACACTCATTCCTAAATATTCTGTGTGAGATTCCCACTTAAACGTTGTGTATATAGAAATTGAAGTGGGTTTGCGTGATACAGAATGATTATTATTATTATTTCTATTTTGATGATGGGAAATCTGACGTCAGATGTAAGCAAAAATCTCTCCAATTTTTTTTTGAGCAGCAACATCGCATTTAAAATTTTCAAGATCGAACAAACGAGATAGTTGAAATGTAATGTCAATTTTATCAATTCAATGGAAAAAATTTGACAAGATTCTTGTCTTACTTCTTTTTTTTCTCTCGTTTTACAATGCGAGATAATTGAATTGAATTCAGTTCAAATTCGTTGCGATTATGTGTAGACGTGTTTAACGCGTTGATTTTCAGAAAAATCAAAATTATGTGAATTTTCCTTTTCTCATAAATCACAATTTAAATTTCCTTCCTTCCTTCCTTTAAGCTGATATATCATTCGTTCGAAAAGAAGCAACAGCAATAACATTACCAGCATACATTTCAACCTTGACATTCTGAAATTCTTAAGAAGGGAAGCGAGAAAGACGCTTGTTGATGCTAAACAAGCAATGAATTACTTGATCCGATAAGAATTATATGTAGAACTTGAATGCTTTGAAAATTTTAAAATTCATTTTCCAAAATAACCCAAAAAAATAATAAAAAAATAATGATAATAAAACAGATAAATTATGGATTTCGCATGTGTTTGTCTCATAAAAAGAATAATTTATTCTTAAGGAATTCATGAAAACGTGAGTAAAATTTACGAAGTTTTTGTGAAAGAAAGAGTGTTAAGAATTATTCACTGCCATACACTCATAATTTGCATGACTTATTTGTTGAAGCAAAGAATTTACGATTTATGAATTTCAAGGTGCGAAACAAGATTTGATCGGAGAAAAAAAAGTTAATTGCCAAGGTTGACAAGCAGCTTGGGACATTTGACAAGTGAACATTTTAATCATTCTCTCCATCGTTAATGGCACTCTGACTATCAAACGTGAAATTTTTAACAACTGATCAAACATATTTTTGTGAACCCTAAGAAGCGTTATGAAGGTTCGTTAAGACAGCAGATCACAGACCTTGTTTAAACTTGTAAAAGCACTGATACACATTTAAGCGACTAAAGAGATCTTATGACTTACTGATACGTTTATTTTGTTCCATTCATTTTATGGCTTTGTAAATTATATGACAAAAACACGCTTAGCAACTAAGAAACCAACAAAGTTCCAATTTTTTTTCTTTTCCCTTATCCCTTGTTTGTTTGTCAAACCATCTTAACCATCGTTGAGACATAAACATTTATTTACACATCATTTATATTTCTATACATTTTCAAATCATAATCAAATTTTCATTCACATATCAGAAGAATTTTCGTTCTTCGTTCCATGAATTCTTGAAAATCTTTTTGCACGAACAAAAATTCAAAAACTTTTCTTACTTCGTGGTGGTTCGAGTTGCTTAAAGTCCGTAAATAGCCGTTAATTAAATTAAAAATGCTTCAATGATTGATGGAAAAAATGGAAACATGTGTACGAGAGCGAAGTTTGAAGCTTATTTGGTAGTTCACTTATTTCGAATGCTCCAGTTTCGCTCGTTGCTGTTACTCTGTTAATTAATTAGGCGATTTTAAATGAATCGGAAAATAATTCAGCGGAATTCTGAAATACTTGCTTAGCGTACTTTAAATTCAATCAATAATTAACAAACAAACAAACGGAAAATCGTACACGACATTTACGAACTCCACGTCGATTTCACAATTCAGTCAAAAAGAGAAGCTCACAATGAAATTACTCAACACTTTAACTTTTTCAAAATTAGTTGAGTCAACATCAGCGTTAAATTTTTTGGATAAGAAGATGACGAAATATCTTAGCTGTAGTCTAAATTTTTACAGAATTATCTTCAAAATTGTGTCATAATCTTTTAACTGTTTCCGTCTGAAGTTACCGTTGAAGTTTCTGCTTCTTTTCTCTTTTCATCATTTCTAACTCATTCATCAGAAATTACATATTCGATTACTTCCATTGCTTGGGTGGAACTGATTGCTTAAGTTGATGTTTCTTGCATTAACAATGCACATAAGTAGTACATAAATGTGTAAAATTGAATTTTATTACAAATGGAAACAAAAAATGTCGTTTCTTCTGAGAAATGAACTTTCAAAGCTTACTTGCTACTCAATCAAACTTCAAACGGTTTGTGCTTAATTGTTCAAAGCGCTGAAGTGTAAAATTCAGTTGTAAGCTCTTATATTTACATACATTTCGTTGTCAAATATTTTTTTCATGATGTGTCGGTAGTTTGACACACAAAACCGTGTGTTTCAACAATTTATTGGACTCTAGGCACTGCTGAACACCGCCGACTGTGTATTTATTCATCAATTTTGCTTTGATTGCTGTTGATCTACCAACTTAGTGAAACCAATTTTCTCTCAACGATTTCTCATCTTTCATTTACGTTCAACTTCTTCAAATTTCACGGAACTCTTTTTTTTCTCCTTTCTTCATTCATGATTTAGATTATTTCTCTTTTTTTTATTAGGAGAAATATTGTATGTCAGACATTGGAATGTAAAAGTGTTGAGATATTTGTGCTTGCCCATATATGTGAGGAAAAAAATTTAGTTCACATCAATTAAAAGCTTCGTTAATAATATTTCATTAATAAGCGCAAACGCTTTGTAGTACAAAAAAATATCAAATCAAAAACATGTAAATGAATTTCAATAATTTGTTCATTTCATTAATTTTTATGGTCGTTGGCGTTTAATCATAATAACATGCGTCCAAAGCAACATAAAGTGTAACATTGGAGTTATTAGGTCAGTTTCGAATCGGAATTATTTACGAAAGTGAAAAGAGAGGCCAAAGATAAAATAATAATAAATATGCATAAACATTAATTATTTTAAAAACTTCACACAAAAAAATAAAACATAAAAGAAGGAGTAGAGATAAGAAAAAAAGTTGAATTGTATTTAGTCAGTCTTTGAAAACCTTCACGAACCTTCATAGAGATAAACATTTATATTTTTTTAATTATTAATTTAAAAGTTGATAAATTGATTGAAAATTGAAACACAAATGTTGTAGCATATATTTACTTAAGCGGGTTAGCAATGCGACAACCTTCAACTTCATTCCAAAGACACTTACCGTCAAATATGTAAACTGAATGCCCTTGTTCGTAAGCCTATATTTATGATTTCATATGTATGTTATTGAATACATAAATGCATGATGTAACATCCAAAAAAAAGCTTTTATCAATGTACATGAACTTTAAATGTTATTAAATCGCGTATAAGTTGAATAAAGTTTTGTTCGATTTTTCATGACAAATCAATTTAAACTGGGAGAATATTTATTTGAGTGAATTTTGTAACTTTCGAAGATAAGACATGTACAAGATGAGGGAAATGAGAATAAAATTGAATTCATATTCCAAGAAGGTTATTTTGACCATGACACTCGCTCGTCTATTATGCGTGTGGGTTGAGTTTGTGTTGTGTTTTGCTTCTAAGCCTTTTCTCGTTTGCTTTTCACTATAAGAGCTTTATTAAGCTTAACGCTATTCATAGAAAAACATAGTTAAGTGAATATTCAATATCAATCAGGATCATTTCATTATCGAGTGTTTCATTCCACAATTTCGGTTTTGTTAGTTGTCAGTATCGTCTTTGAAAAAGGTTCTTCGACACGCGCTGCCTCATATTATTTGCTACATAAAAGAAGAAGACTTAATTTGTTGCTTTTATTAGTAATTTTTTGTGCTCTGAAAGAGGGCCCACAAGGAAGTAGAGCGCATTTTGGAATGAACTCCCCGATGAATATAAAAAGAGTCTCGCTAAATGATTTTGTCCAAATTCACTTCTTAATTCAAACAAAGTAAGAAAGCTTACATTTTCCTCCCACCAGTGAATGTCCATTGTAAATAATTTAAACGACCTTTCGAGCTTTTCCATTATGATCCTTTTATATTTCCACTTTAGTCTCGTGACACTTATTAAATTTTGATAGCAACATTCTGATGTTTCTATCATTTATGGAACGACAAAGAATTGTTTAAGATAATCGAAATGATGATATAGCCTTTCAGAGTTAATTGTGATATTGATTGGAGTCAACGAAAATCTGCTTTCGTTTTATTAGTTTTTCGAAAGAAAATAATAATTTATTGAGTATACGTGACATTATGACGTTACTGCCAGATATGAAACTATTTCTCGTTATCTGCTTTTCATTGTTTCTTGTGGCAAGGTTTGATTCTTATGTGAATTTGTTAGCATTTAAATGAACAATAGAGAGTTTTAGAAGTTAAATTGATTAATTTTTTTTTTAATTTCATTACAGTGTGGGACCCTGAAAGTTCCCTCCGACAAATACCACCATCGTCATCACCGTCGACCATCATCATCAACAGTCACTTATTCAACAAAAGGCAATCAATCTGGCAGAATGGATGAGAGCTATTCAAATCGACCCAATTACCATCATTATCCGGACTATGCACATTCAGATGGAGGTTCAGTGACACCACCGCCATCACCAAGCTCAAGCAGTTCCGTAGTTTCTCTTGCATCTAACAATTCATCGGCCTCGTCGTCAAATGACAACATTTCATATTATCTCTTGGACACTCAGCAGGTTGCTGCACAATCGTCGACACAACAACAAAAGCCACAATATAATAAATCAGCCGGTGCCACAAAACATGAAACAGATGATGTCAATGCAGATTTAAATAATAAGTTCAAGTGTAATTTATCTCTCAATGGAACCTCATCATCATTATCATTAGCTGATGCTGATGATGACAACGATGTTGCCAATAATAATCGATTAAAACAAAAGGCTGATGAGTACGAGCAATCGCAACAGCAGTTGCAACAGCAGCAAATCGATCAGCAACGTTTGGCCGTGCTTTCTTATGAGCAAGTTAAGAAATTGAATGACGTGATGAACGAATCAGTTTCGATTCATGGACGTGGAAATTTTCCGACACTTGAGGTGTGCTTGAAAGACTTCGTTACGTTGGTTCGTGAAAAGTTAGAGTTGGATATTCAAGAGGGCGGTGCTGGTATGTGTGTCAAAGATATTCGCCTCAACGGTGGCGCTGCTAGTCACGTTCTCGCCTATGAAGCTCAATGCTACAATGACTTAGACTTAATTTTCGCCGTGGAATTTTCATCAAATCGCCATTTCGATCGTGTCAAGTCAGCTGTGCTTAGCACAATTAGTGACTTGTTGCCAGATCATGTCATGCGAAAACGCATCTCACCAGGATCATTGAAGGAAGCATATGTTGGAAAAATGGTGAAAGTAAACAACGACGGTGACCGATGGAGTTTGATCTCGTTAGGCAACTCACCGGGCCATAAAAATGTCGAATTGAAATTTGTCGATACAATGCGACGACAATTTGAATTCAGTGTTGATTCATTTCAAATTGTTCTTGACTCGCTTCTCTTGTTCTATGACTGTGCTGAATTGCCTATTTCAGAGAACTTTTATCCGACAGTTGTTGGTGAATCTGTATACGGTGATTTTCATGAGGCTCTTTATCATCTCACAAATAAACTCATATCGACACGACGACCGGAAGAGATCAGAGGCGGCGGCCTCCTTAAATATTGCAACTTGCTCGTGAGGAATTACATTCCGGTTGATCAAAAGCAGATCAAGAAATTGGAGCGCTACATGTGCTCGCGATTCTTCATCGACTTTCCCGACATTCTTCAGCAACGCATTAAACTCGAAGCTTATTTGCGAAATCACTTCTGGGGCGTCGACGAAGAGCCATTGCAGTATCATTATTTAGTGCATTTACATGAGGTCGTCGAGAACTCAACTGTTTGTCTAATGGGTCATGAACGCCGTCAGACACTTAGTTTAATTGAGCACTTGGCCGTACAAGTAAGTTGTAGGGAACGTCAAAAAATGCAATCACTACAACCTCAATCGCTCATGCTTTCACCGTCGCCTCAACACCATCAACAGCAACAACAGTCGCAAAGCCATCATCAGCAAATCCATTATCAGAGTCAAAATGATGCTCAAATGGTACAACAGGTTCAACATTTACAACCTCCACCACCTGCAAGCATTCAGACATCCCAATCGATGATTGTCGCTCAACAACCGCAAAGCATCACCGCCACTACAACATCTACTGTAACACCACAACAAATTCAACTTCAACCGACATCGCAGCCTGGACTTTTATATGCCAATGGCGTTTATTATGCACCGGTTACCATTTGCACTTGTGGCAATCAAAATTATATGATGAGTACGTGATCCGAAGCCCCAATTGCTTACGATACGGGGCCACAACATCAACAACACCAACATCAACAACAGCAAATACAATCTTCGACCAACTACAACATAAATGAGACTAATTCTATGAATAATTATTCCACCAACATCCAACCATCTCAACAGCAACAAAATGATGTTAAATGTGGTCACAATCAAACAATAACAGCAGCAGCAGCAGTAGCAGCAGGTAACAAAAAACATGTAAAGTTTGCTAAATCTTTGACAACAACTGTAAAGAAGCCGTCATCGAAGAAATGGCGTATGCAATCGAAAACTTCAATAACACCAGCGAAACAAGGACGTCTAGTTGTACCGGGAACAACGCCACTTACATCTGATGGAACATTCTTCTATTACTACTATTATGATAACAATGACACTCATCAACAACATCAAACATCGGTAAGTAATGGAGAACAACAACATCATCATCAGCTGCAGCAACAACAACAGCAGATGTACAATAATAGCATTGTGGGTAATTATTACTGCTATTATACGATCGACGGTTCTTTGGATTACAACAATTACAACAATGAGTATGCAATGCAGCCAACTGGCAATAATGAAAACTACAATAGTCAGTTGATCATCAACAACGATTGGAGGTGATTTTAAGTACTAAATAAGACTTTTCTTCATGGTTTTATAAAGGTCTATATGTAATGGTTCTCTTGTGCAATACTATTATTAACCAGAAGAAAAAGAAAACATTGTCTAGGTCTAGGGCATCAATTGAAAGCCGATATCCTTGATTTTTAATCAATATCAAAGTATCCTTTTTATCTGTTAAAAACTACTTTTCTTTTGAAGAAGAAGAAGTGAAAGAATTTTCTTTATTTTCCTTGTTCAATTTGTAAAGCGTAGAAAAAAAAGTGAAAAGAAAGAGCAAAAAGT
Source organism: Clunio marinus (assembly GCA_900005825.1). Taxonomy (NCBI): domain Eukaryota; kingdom Metazoa; phylum Arthropoda; class Insecta; order Diptera; family Chironomidae; genus Clunio; species Clunio marinus. The sequence goes on along the minus strand of CVRI01000075.1, from coordinate 1,573,012 downwards.
TTTCATAATAAATAACCTTAACAAGCTTTGTTCAGTTTCTATAGTAATAGAAGCTGGTTTGTGCTATGCTTTGAAATGCAACAAGATCTTTATGTGAATTTAAAGACTAAAAGCCAACCGAAGCGAATTTACGAGAGTGGGTGGAATGAAAACGACAAAATGAATATTGAATGGATGTCTTACATTTATTTAATCATGAGCTTAACTTTGTTGTCAAATGAAAATTGCTTTGACCATCTCTTGAAGATATTTTTTTCCTTTTTCTATCATAGTACATGATGATGCTTCTTTTTCAAAGACTCACTTTGTGTATAAAGCATAAATGTGACGCAAGTTTTGAAAGTTGAATCAAGTTTTCTTCGCTTCTGCTTCTGCATCTGCAAGTTAGTTCTGTGGGAATAAATATATAAACTTTATATGAAACAACAATGGAAGCATCAAGCCATTAAGTTTATGAACGCAAGTTTTTGTTGAATGCTTTTCCATTTATTGTAAAAGATTCTACAACCCACAATATGAGCTACTGAATTGAGCTTTTATTATGGTAAAGAACTGAAACAAGAAAACATATTTTAATTACCGAAGAAGCGTGGGTGTATATGTTTTCTTTTCCTTCATCCTTACTGCTTTTCTATCTATGTCGAAACCCGTTATAAAGCTCCATTATTATTATTTATATTTCGATGAACAACATCTCGCTATTTATTCCCTAACAATTGCTTCAACTTCAACAAAGGAATATATTTACAACGTGGGGTTATAGAAAAGAAGAAAGCTTTGTGTGTAGGTGGACTTGTAAATATTGAGATGGAGCTTTAACATCGATGCGGGTAAAACATAAAATCAAGAAGTTTCCCACTTCACTAGGAAAACCACCAAAACTCAATTACTTCCTTTTTTAAAAGTTTTCTTTCTTTTTTTTTCGCCCTTTTATTCTCGTTTTTCATCCTTTGAGAGGATTAGATTTTCTGAACAGCAAGGTGAAGTTTCACAAAAAGGTTCACGGTGATTAAAAACGTGAAGCCATAGACCTAAAAGAAAGAGAAAGAAAAATGAAAAAATATTCTCTTAGGGCTTTTCTTTTCTTGAAGAAAATTGAATAATCTTAAACGTAGTTACACCCAAAGCCACACCATCATTCCTATGTTGTTTTACTACGCGATTTATGCTTATTTCATTATTATGTCTAGCATAAATATATAGAAACTCTTAAACATTATTATAATGTTCCCTTCTAAGGATTCGTTTGAGCTTTTAAGCTCTAATATTTGATAACATGATGGAACGGATATATATAAACAGATTTCCAATAGATCATAAAAATTCTATAGATCCGATGAAAGCTTTGTCGTTTTACCAGAACCTTATCATATTTTACCCTTAACCTTTATTTTAATGTTCGTATCGTCATTAATGTTGAAGGCTTCTTCTTTATCTAACTTGATTATAAATTTGTCATTGCTCAATTTAATCAACGCACATAAATTATTTTGTTGTTTCATTTTAAAATGTTGTTTGACTAAGATACGTAGATAGACATATAAAGTGAAAAAGCAATTTTTGAGTTTTAATTAATTTGAGTCCTCCGAGAGAGAGAGAATGAGAGAGAAGTTGCGATTTTATGAATGCTTTTTTATGATAGAAAGAATGAAATATTCATTTTGTAATGTTGAGCAAAAAAAAATAAGGCAAACCACACAGAAAGAGTAAATTTTTGAAGAAACGTGACCAGCATTTGAATTTAAAAGAATAAAAACAAATCATTTAAGTTTTCCTAATACTCACTATCTGAAAAGAATATTTAATTAAAATAAAACTAAATATGTCTGCATTTCCCGAAGCTCAAAAAGTTTTCAAGGATATTCTTTTTGAAACCGCAAGAAAAACAAAATAAAAAAAATTTAGAAACTCGTTCAGACATGATGTGGAAATATCAAATAAGAAAGAAAATCGCTTCGCACAAAATTCACTCATGTATGTAGAATAATTTTCTTTCCACTTTCTCTTAACACCTACACACGAAAACGCTTTGGTTAACAACATGGAATGTTAAACAAAATGAAACAATTTTGCATGAACAAGGAAAATGTCTTTTATGTCACAAGATTACTTAATACATCTCTGTAAGTTGGGGAAGGAAGAAACTTTGAAACAATCGGCAACTTTGAATTGATACTTTTAAAGATAACAACCAACATATGTAGGTAAAGGAAATTATCCACCAATTCCATATTCTCTCCAATTAAATTTTATCAAGGAAAACGAATTAATATCCAATTATAAATGCAGTAAATTTTTTTCCCATTCGCTTAACTTTTGTAAATGGCAAAAAATGTCTAAAGAAAAAAAATTCTTGCATAATTAAATAATGTACTGATTAAGACATAATAATGTAAATCAAAACCATTTTAAAACTTTTTTGGAATCTTTAAAAATAAATTACAAATGGAAAATTTTGAAGTTTACTATCTTTGTGACTATGTACAAAAAATAAAATAAATTAAAGAAAAATATTAAGAAAGTTGAAAATATAATTCTATCTGATTAAAGATGATTGTTGGGATTAGTAGAACCATCGAAATTGAAGAGAGAAATAAATAAACTTTTACTTCGATGAGCATTAATCCTTAATCAAGCTTTCATCCAAAACAAGAAAAGCTTACAGAAGTAATTAATACTTACATAAATAAAATCATTTTAAGCTATTCTAATTATGCAACATCTTTGATGTGTATTGAGATGGACAAAATTCCTACTTTAACATCTTTCCAACTCTTTAAAATAACAAAAAATACTTTTAACTTTTTAATCCTATCCGAGATGGATGGTGATCATGATGGGAATGAAGAAATCAAATGTGTCAATCAATTGTGACTGTTAATCAGAAATAAAAAAAATGTTTGTCGCTACAAATTACATGAATGTTGAGTTGCACGAAAATTTTATGAAACTTGTTGGATATTGATGATGTCAAAAATGAGAATATTTTTCAAAAAATGTTTGAAAAAAAAGTGCAAATTGCAAAATAAAATGTGAATTTTTAATACATATATTTAGTTATGTTTAGCAACTTCATTGAAATGAATCAAGTAGAAGTTTAAGAAGTTTTTTTTTGTCTTTGAATTGTAAGAAGTTGATGAAATTTACTTAATCAATTATATTATTTACATAATTATTATTAAGTCTTATTTTGTTTTTCAAACCCACACACAAACACATACATACACATAATTTTTATAATTAATTTTCAATTCATTTCAATTATTCAATTCATTCTTTTTGTGAAATATTTTTTTATCCTTTAAGATCTAACGCTCTTTCAAAACAAAACACAGAAACGGTTTTTCGATTAACAAACGAAACAATTTCTTGAATATGGAAGAAGCCTTTGAAAGCCGGGCGCTATATGCAAAAAAATCAATCAATTTTAAACATTCAATAATGCAACATTCGATGATAATGTGAAAATACTTACAATACTTATTAAATGTGAAAATTTTATGACATGAAAATAAAGAAACAAAAAAAAATTGAGGGAGATAATTAAATAAAATGTAAAGTCCCCAACGTGGTTTATTGGCCATGATCATTGTGAAGAAATATATTGAAGAATTATAATTATTGCGAGATCAATTTTATGCAAAGAAGAAAAGAAAAGCGATGATTATACATATTAAAATTTATAAGAACTTATTATTCTATATAATGAAATTCTATATCATTACAACAAAGAAAAGATTTGAAAATAAAGGGAGAGAAAAAAAATATTGTAAAAAAAAGTTTATGATGCAAAAAAAAACAAAAAAAGGAGAATAAAGAAATGAAAAATGTAATAAAAATCATAAAATATTTATGAAAAAGTGAAAAAAAATAATCATGGAGTTTTCATTCTCTTATAGACATTAAATTTGTATTTGTTTCCTCCAGCCAGCGATAGAAAATATTTGAGTTACAGCTGAATGCATTAACCGTAGAAATATAAAATTCAAGCCTTTCTGCTTGGCAAAGTTTGCCAAAAAGAAAAATGAAAATTACAGAGGCGGAAGATTCATCTTGAAAGCTGTTGAAGCTTGTATGTTTTGAGTGTAAAATATTTATGTTAAATATTATATGCTGAATCTATTTTTATTCCTCTAACCGGATGAATTTCTCTTGGAGTTGAAATCTTATTCTATTTTTCAGCTCATCGGTTTATGAGGAATTTACTTCTCAGCACTTCACAGAATATTATTCACACTCGTTTAATAAAAAAATCTTGTTAATGTTTGTCTAGTGAATACTTATGAAAAGAGTAGAAATTTTCACTATTAATATTTAAAATCTCTTTGATTGTTGAAACTTAATAAGCTCATAAATTATCGATGTTAATGCTATCACGTCAGCAAAAGACAAAATCACATGAAAAATCAATCAAAATTTAATTAATCATGTTTTCACTTCATCGATCACAAAATATGTAAGTGAAAAGTTGCAAACATTTGCAAATGTCATAGAGAATCATCGTGTTTTATTTATCATAAAATTCTCGTTTTCAACTTGAAAGTTTCAGCATAATCAACTTTACATTTAATGTGGAGAAACATTTGAGTTGTCAAAAGCTTTTCCCACTTGTTATGAAGTTTATTTAACTTCATCAAAGTTTTATTTGAGTGAGTGTTGAAAAAGAATCTTTAAACAACAAATGTTTAAATTTCAATTTTGTTTTAGAAAACATGCACGTTCAATGCAGAAAATGCCAAAAGCTCGTTAAAGGAAATGAAAGCTTTTTTAGGAATTGAACTCACTATTGAAACTTGCTCTCTTCAACGTTACGAACAGCTTTCTGTCTGTTGTAACCATGCACGAGAAAATGTTTGGAGGCAAGAAAAAACACTTCGGAATGATGTTATGTTGGTAATTATCATCAAAGCTTTATAAAACTTTCTCTTATGTGATGTGGTAGAAAAATGTAATTGCTTTTCATCGCTTTAAATGATTAAAACAGGAGTTTTATTTCCCTCAAAACTTTTTTAACGCTTGATATAATTTTTATGAAGTCAGTACTCACATGTGACGACAATGAAAAACATTTCAACTTTTATTGAATACACGAAAGCTTTAAAAAGCGTTTATTGAAAAGTTCGCGAAAATGAAAAAGGAAAACATACGAAAAACGAAGCCTGTTGAAATAACGAAGCTACAATAAGATGGAATTGAAAGATGAGAAAAACAAATAAATTCTTTAAATTTTTCTTATTAAGGCACATATTTTTGCAGAATATCAAATGCTGATGAGTTTTAAGAAAATTCTGTAGAAATTCGAGAAAATAAATTTCAAATTAAATTAAATGATATGAGAAACCTGTGGATGCTTTTGAGCTTGGAATTAATTTAAATTTTCATAGAAAGTAAAATGATAGCGATGAAGTCCAACAGTGAAATGTTATCAGCATTCCCAGTGGCTTCTCTTAGGATGTTCACGTGTATTGAATTTATTTCCACGAAGGTAATTCCTTTGAAAGCAACAGCTAGCAAGAGCTTTTCAAACAACAAACACAAAGCATTTAGAAATCGAAAGATATTTTCTGGTTGTGTCATGTTTGCTTTGAAAGAAGAATTGAGGGATTGCTTTTAAAGCCTAAATTTCATCAACATTTTATTGCGAAGTCTCTGTTAATCTTTTAAGTCAACAATCTCTTACCTTATTCTATTGCTTGCTAAAATATTAATGAGCTTCTTCAAAGGGCTCTGATTGTTACAGTCAGATTCTGATTTACACGATGAAAGAAATGAGCATTTAACGGTTATTTTCTTGTCTTGTCTTGTTTATTAAGCTCGTGAGATTCTTTGAAGTACTTTCGAGGTACACAATAATTTTGCATAAGTTTAACTGTCATAACGTTCGTTTATAACATTCATCATCATCACATTCACATCGTCCATGCAAGAACTATGTAAATGATGACAAAAGAATTCTTTTGTCTTTGATTTAATCTCTAGAGTTAATCCAACCGTTACTCATTCGGTTGTTTCAGAGTTTCCTCTGAAACTGAGAGCAATGAGCGATCTACAAAGAAGGAGTCACGCATAGCGGGAAGCGAGTTCGGAAACTCTCAGTTGCCGTGACATCATAATCAATGACCTCACGCTGTGCATCCATAACACAAAAGCCGGTCGTACTCATCACAATGGTAATTGATGCAAAAATTTAAACACAAAGCAAACCATCTCAATTGTCAATGACCCTGACTCTGAAAATTATAAAAATTGCCATTCAAAAGTGTGAAATTTGTCGGTGTCGGGAGAACAAAAGACAAGTGACAGGTCGAGAATGAAAATGTTGACATTTTATGCCATCAATGTGTCTGCTCTATTGTGATATTACACAGAAAAGAATTTCAATTTCATCTCTCCATAATGCCGGTTGCCACATTCATTTAGTTTGCATAAATACTATTTGACTTATTACAATAATCCCATATGAACGAAATGAGTTGCGCAACGGTTTATGCATGCGTAGGCGTTGTCACTTGTTAACGTCACAATTATTTATTTTATTACTCATACGATCAAATTTCACATTTCAACGATTACAAACAGAAAATGGAAAAACGTCATCGAGTAGATAGCGAAGCGATTAGAGGGAAATTGAAGAAAATTGAAACTCATCAAATGACGTTACATGGAAATGATCTAAATGTTAATGAGTTTCGTTAAACTGCACATTATTATTATTCTATGATAAATATTTGAATAATTCAAGGGCAGGTTAAACGCGTGCCTTGAGCTTAAAAAATGTTAAACATGAGAATTTTCTGAAAAGATCCTTTCCAATTTTATATAAAAAATTATAACAACAAGATTCTTTAGTAAAGCAAGGAAAACAATTTAAAAGAAAACACAAAACATTGTTAAACTTTTCATGTGAAAACAAAATTATAAGATTAAGAAATGTTTAGGAAAATTCAGGTCCCCACATTCACACACCAAATCTTTTAATTTAAACCTTGATTTATTATTTCCAAACTTCGTTTCAAAATTTCAAAATTATTTAGCTATGAATGAAGGAAGTTCTGAAAATATTCATCGGATATTTGAAGGTGCTTTTGCTTTTCTTGGAAGTCGCTTCGTGATATGATAAGACATTTCAAAAGGAAACAAGATATGCGACGTTCTAAAAGATCGATTACACATGTGTAACAATTTAAAACAAAACTCTAATTAAAATTTATCTATCGAGCTTCATTTATTACTCGCGGCTCGCTTGAATTTTTCATGATAAGATCTAATTGATTATCAAATTAATGAAGTTTGCTTCCTACTCAGTGACGATAACAACTTTTCAATTTCTTATCGTGCTATTAAATTTTCTTTCACCTTGACTCAGATATTTTTTAAATTTTATTGCCTTCATTCGATTACTTATTTTTATCCTACAAAGAAGTTGCTGAATATACGTTTTGTAGAATAATCGGAAGGTGAAGGTGAATTTAAACCAATATTTGATTAGCTTTAAGCATTTCAACCACTTAGAAATGATTCAATTATCTATGATAAGATGAAAGTTTATTCATGAAATTAATTTCAAGACAAGAAGTAAACTTTACACTTACCTGCTAATTAATTATTAGAGATGAAAGTGAAAGTAAACCCCTACGGGTTGAAACTTCCTCATCTTCTTACAAAAGCGTTTTTTACGCAGAAATAATTCGAGGATCACTGAACTTGACAGTAACAGAAAGAAGAACTGTGAAAGAGTCGCACGTTTATCCAATGTCATCAATGAATTTTCAATGTTCTTTTTAAGAGTTCTGAAGAAGTTACTTAAACTTGAGTGTCGCCTACATTGTTTTCACTTAGGCTTAAATCTTACAATTTTCGGATTTTCCTAATTCATGAATATTTAAATTATTTGAAGTGGCTGAGAAAAGGTCACAAGTCGTGAGTAAAAGCTCCCAGCCACTATTTTCTTGACTATTTTAAGCAAAGTAAGAAAATCTGAAGAACAAAAAAGTTTCTTAAAGAGAGAGTCGAGAATAATTTTTGATCTGAAAGTTTTAAATAACATTTTTATCTCTTTCTACCCTCCCACGCATCAAGCATTAAATAGGAAAAATTCTCTGAGTTTAAAAGCCGAAGGCAATTTTCCTATAACATTTCTTTGAATGGAGCAAACACTTCAAGTATCTGAGTAGAAAGGCAATAAAATGTTACGTTGATGATATTCAACACTTCACTCATAAATACTGATTCTATTCAAATTCATCATTGCAAGTTAAATCATCTTTCAATTAAGTCGTTCCTTATAAATTCATTTTATTTCTTCTTTTTTTCAATAAACTCTGCAACTCATTCCAAAGAAGGAAAATTAACTTGTTAAAGCAGCAAGAACAGATGTAAGAAAGATGGATTAAGAAATTTTCCTTAACGGCGTTGTGATTGATGTTATTTAATCAAATATTGGAATAAATAAACCTGAACATGTCAACTGGAAGTAACAAAATTATGATTTGAAACAAAAATAATTTTCTTTATATTTTTACATAATTTTCGAATCGATTTCCAAATCAATTTTGAAAAATCAAATAAACTTCCCAAAATCAGAATTAAAGAAGGATAAAAAGAAAACATTTGAGTAAATAAATAAGTAGATATCTAAATGTATATGAATGATATCAATATTTCAATACGAGGCAAAAGTTCCCTGAAGGTTTAATTTCACGAAACAGAATTCGAATAAAATCAATTAATTAAACTTATAAACGGAAGCCTATCTATCAAGAGAGAAAAGTCAATCGTTTCACTCATGCTTATCGTCAAGTGATGAATGATTAGAGATCGAATACATGCCATGATTCATCGTTTTTTATCTTATCAATTAACACTTCAAATTTTCTGAAAGATTTTATTTATACACAATTACAAGTTCAGGTTGGGAAATTCCGAATTGAGCCTAAATATAGAAAATGAAATTGAACTCACGGTTGAAAACAAGTGCTTTGCACTAATTACTGAAGAATTTATAAAGATTTTGTGTCAAACGTCAAAAGAAGCTTTGGAAATATTAATTTGGCAAATTAATAAAGCGACAACTTACGAGGAAAATAAAAATTTTAATAAATTTTCAATTCATATTTCTAGTCCTAAGGTTTTTTGAAATACTTTAAAGCATCATGATTTTAGATATTCAACACGATCATTTTAACTTTTAATAATTTATAAAGTTATCGCTTAATAAAATCAGCAATGTGAACTTGAAAGTGGGCAACAACTTATTGGTTGTGACAAACGACAATCAAGGTAGAGAGAATCGATAATAAACAGCAATTATCGAAAGGTTCTGAGATCATATGATTGTACTTGTACACCGAACGGATGTTAACTATTAAATATCTGATTGATAATGAAAGTTGAATGATTTTACAAGCATGTTCTAAGTATGAGAAGTGTTATATCTTATAAATCGTGATATACTTTGTAGAATCAATAGAAACATTTTTTGTTGTTGTTTTGGGTGTATTTATAAATTTAGTTATTTCACGAATAATTATTGATCTATTTACAGAAATATGAAATTCTCATTTTACGACCCATCGTGATGAAAGGTCTTTAAAGTTTAAACACAACAATTTCATAATGATATAATGGTTGAATTGATGATTGAAAATTGATCTGAGTCATTAATAATTTATTAAGATCGGAAGAGTAATAATAAAAACCATTTCCATTCACTTTCATGCCAACGAATTATTATGAGCTTGATGGGGTTTCTGTTTGGGCTTCCAACAAATGAAATTTATATTTAGGGTGTCCTTATTGAGGTATTGTTGCATTATCATCGACAGATAATTCAGTAACGAATTGAGACTTCGTAACTGTAATCTAAAGGTTATTAACATCATCACATATGGTAAGAAAAAGGAATGCTTAAGTAAATAATTCTAAAGGTGTTTATGACTTACAGTTTTAAAAACAAAATTAATGACAGAAGATATTATTTACATACAAAAAATATTTTTAAAGCCATCAGCTGTTCCATGTCGATGAATCAAGTCGTGCGGCATTCAAAATGATAATTGAATCGAGTTTGAAACTGTTTGAATGTTTTATAGCTCAGCTAGCTCGTATAATGTTTCGATAGAGTTTGAAAAAATAAAATTCGTTTCATTGCTTGCACATTTTTTATAAGTTTTTGTAAATGTTTTCATTTATTTTCAAAGTTTTTACTGATTTTTAGATATTCATCAATAATAAAAAGCAAACTTTTAATTCTTTTTGCATCCTTTTTAATCATTAAAATTTTATGTGCAGTCATGAAATGTTTCAGAATTTTATTTTTTTTGTTACTTTACTCCGTGATTGTTCCCAGTGAATCTTCTAAGTAGCCTTTGGTTTTCTCTAAACGTGAAATTACAAAAAATTAAAGCAATTAAATAATTTATCAAAGAAAAAATGCCTCGTGGAAGTAATCAAGTTGATATGAAACCAGAAACAACAAAAAGCAGAATCTTTGGAATGGATTATGATGAATTGGAGAAACAGATGCTTGACAAAAGATCTTTATTAAAATCATCAAAGGAATCTGTAAAAAATGTTGGGAAAACTGTTAACAATGACGCTGAACTTACAGGAACTTTGGAGCAGGAAAATATTGTTGTAGAAAACTTAGAGCAACGTCCTCGATCATATTTAGATGCTGAGTATTTTGATTCAGCTTCAAGAACCCGTGATCTTCAAATCCAACAAAAGAAATGGTTAGATGATCAAATAAATGAACGCAAGCTCATAAAAGACAATGAAAAAATTGCTGATAAGAAATTACAGCAGTCAACGTCTCGTCAAGATGACCAAACAAATTCCCAAATGAACAAATTACTTACCGATAAGCGCGATGTTGATCAGCAAATTCAGGAATACAACATGAAAGCAGCAAATCTTAAGCGTGAAAAGGAAAAGAAGGAAAAGGAGCAATAAAATATTTTCTTCAAAAAACATTCAATCTAAATGAAAATCCCAATTTTTTGACTTAATTAAATTGACCAAATTATAATAAACGACAATGTAATGTTACAAAAATTTCATTATCAGAACTCGATTTAATTTCTCATTCGCTCTCTCGACAATTCTTATTTAATCTCTCATTGGAATGAAACTTTCTATCTGTCAAGTCAACAACCAATTCATTTACTTGTGTTTGATGGTCAAGGGCGACAGCACAAAAGGTGATTAAGAGATTTTTTATTTGTTATGTTATCCTGTCAAATTGAAATATCAATTAAAGGAATAAAAACGAGAGAGAAGTTTGAGAGTTTGAGTTTTGAATTTTAAAAGTAAAAGAAAAAAGGGAAATTTTTTTATCAGTTTTTGTTAAGTGTTCGACGAGTGAGGATCTAAGAGAAACAAGTTTAAGTTAACCACGTGCGACATCAACAACTCCATCACGCACCGCACGCATAATCATTGAAAATTATAAAGAGAAAATCTTATTTATGGTAATATTTTGAAAGAAACTGAAATAAATCTACGAACACTTGACAATTTGTACATTGACTGGATGATCTCAGAAATGCTAAAATTAAGTAAAAATATTTTCACAATTTCTCTCAAGTGATAACCTTACGACCCTCAAAATCTGAACACTTCGTGTGTTGTAAACAGAAGATGATAGAAAGTCATTTTTGTTAAAATAGAATACATTATGTCACCTTTCTTCAACTAATTAAAATAACAAATCCAGTTGAAAATGTGTTGCAAGATTTCAAATTCTATGTGGCTATTTATTTAGTCATGTCATAAATCTTTGTTGAGAGTTCAATCACGTGAATGAATGCCCACTGATAAGCGTGGTAGTCAAAGTCGAATAACTCATCAGACGTCCAATGTTTGCGACGACGGACAGTGATGAAGTTTTACGCATTGATTATCACTTCTTATGATAGCTTTTGTAAATTGTCTGATGCGAATTTATAGACTTATGATTAGGTTGAAATTTATGATTCATCAATCTTGCTTTAGAATTAAATTTATGAAACGATGACAATATCCAGTAAAACAAGTAACATCATTTCTATGTTTTAGATAGGTCAAGAACATTTTCGTAAATGTAGAAATTATCCACAAATACATTCATTTAATTACAAATCTCATTTTCTATAAAAGATTACTCACATTATTTGACAATGATCCCATACAGACCATTCTGGAAAAAAAAGAAAAACAAAATATAAAATATTTCGCCTTTAATCTTTTTATTCTTAATAATCAAACGGCAGAGGTTTTGTTATAATCAAACAATGCAGTCGTTCAAAGAAACACTGAGTTATTTTAAAGAACAAGAATCAGTTTCATTGCATAAATTTGTATTGCAGAAGATGAATAATCAAAGTGCAATGGAGTTTCGCGCTGAATTAAGAAGGAGAAACATGAAGAACAAACAACCACCTCGATTGACATGTGTTGCCAAATCTCTTTATGATGCACCAGTATGTAGCTTTATACATAATTAATATTAATATAAATAATAAATGTTGATTCCTTTCACAGCCACAAAGCAGATTCTTCTTTCTGCAATGGTTTTACAACGCAATTCATTCATACCTGAAATTTATTTCCAAATTTGTTCTGGGTCAATTTTCGATCGATGTTTTTGATTATTACATGGTTCAATTGGAAAAAGTTTTTGAGTTTTGTGTTCCATCAGCATATCGAGCAGACAATAATGGTCCTAAAAGTTGGTTGATCTTCATTCCAGTCTTGATTGCGATTCGATTGGGTCGTTTTTGGTTGTCGACTTTCAGTATCATTTTGGGACAAGGCGAAGTAACATCGAGAGAATTGGTAAGAAAAGTGAAATAAAAATTAATTCAATAAAATTTATTCCTAATCATTAAATCAAAGCTTATGAAAATGGTCCATTTCCGTCGCTACTATCGAAGTGTTAGACACTACGCAGTAAAAAGATTAACTCCTGAAGAAAAACTGTTAAAAGAAAGACGAATTGCTGCGTCACCTCAATGGATGCTTTACTATGCAATCATTGACAACATTTTTATGAAAGGTCCACCTGTTGAACATCATTCAGATAATTCAGGATTCGAAGAAGATCAGGTGAAAAATTGGTAATCTTATTAGTTATTTTATCTCAATCATCTACTTCACTGTCTTCAGACAGATAAAAACGCAGTAAATGGGAAGAAACGCGCTTTAAATGGAATCGATGATGGCGAGGATGATGACAATGCTGATAACGATGAGTTGAATGAGTCGGACTTTTTAACAACATCAGAGCTTTTAAATAAATTTGGGGCAGAAGATGACACTTCAGCTGATCCAGATTATGTGCCACCTGAGGATGAACCATCAAGTGAAGAATTGTCAACCGATGAATTCGATACCGAAGAAGAAAAAACAGAATCACAAAGAAAGTTGAATGGTGAGAAGAAAATATTTTCCAATGTATATTTTTTATTATCATTTTATTTACAGAAGGTCATGAAGGGGAAATTCCAACAGACAACTCGTTTGATTGTTTTACATCGGACGCTGAAGCTAATGAAAAAAGTAAGGAATCTGGTCTTGGGCTCGATGAGAAGCAATTGAATGAACTGGAGAATCAGTTAGTGATGAAAATTATGAAACATTTTAAAGATAATTTCAATTATTCTCCTTCTACACCAATGGACGATGTCTTTTATTCACCGACTGGTGAGAGAACATTGAATACTAAAATCATTCATGCACTCATCATTAACGGATTTTATTTCAAAATAAGCTTTCGAATTTAATGAAAGCTTTATTTTGAGCTTTTCACCACATTTATTAATTTGAATTTTCTTTTGTCGTTAATTCAAAAATAATTTTTCGCTAACAATTTTTTTTTCTACCTCAGAGTCACCGCCTGAACGAAACTTCAATTTGGATCAAGAAATTTCAAAAAATCGTCTCGGTGAGCCACAAAATGTGAGTGAAATGAATTTATAAAGTTTAAGAGAGAAAAAATTAAGAAAGAATTTACAGAATCACTTTCGTCACGATTATAAAGAAAATCGTGTTTTTATGCAAATCAACAATCAAAATTCCCCAGAGGATAACTCCAGCAATCACATCGGTAATCAGCAACATTAAACTTCTAAACATAAATATCCAAAGCATCGTCATCATCATACTTTCAATTATCGTCCTCTTTCTACTTTTTTTATGTTTTAAGTAATCTCTCGAATGTTTTTAAATAATCTGTCTGATCCTTTATTTAGTGTTGTAACTTTAAGTTTTTCTTGTTGAATATTTTTTTGTCAAAATTGTTTTGTAATCTTGTAAAATTATATTTTCATTCAATAAAAGTTACAATTTTAATCACGAAATGATTAATATTTTTTAAATTTATTTAAATAAATAGCAAACGATAGAATAAAAAATATTAATGAAAATTTACAACATACACATAAATCACTTTGCTTCATAGTGATAGCTTTAAGGTTTTTCATATTATTCCTCAACACATTTAACAGTAATAAAGAATTGTTATCAGGTTTTGTTACTTGTATTGAAGCAACATCACGATGTGCGAAAGCTTTAGTATTGAATCGTTTAAAAGAAACGAATGTGGCGTTTAAAAAATGTAATGGCAATGAAAATAAAAGAACATGTGTAGGATGAAAGAAAATGTATTAAATAATACTCAGATATTTATGAATGTATAGCATAACAAATATTTAAAGCGGCAAAAAATTAGCAAATCATTGCTTGTTTTCTAACACATCTTCAAACTTATTTACCTTCTTTTTCTTAAATTTAATCCAAAGCCAAACAAATATTTAGTTTGTATACAATTTGAGCAATAAGCACACGGATATGTCAAAATTTGAAGTGTTTTTTTTTTAATAATTGTTCTTTGATAAATGTTTGAAGGTATTATATTGTGAATAAGCAGAATTGAGTCAATTAATGAATTTAGAATTTAAAAAATGACCTTCAACTCAATTTGTTCTTGAGGTTAAAGTAAATTCGTATAGCCGCGTTAAAATATGTAATCTTTAATTGAATGTGATTATTTCATGTGAATATATTTCTGAAGAATTCATTAGAAGCTTATTCCATGTTCCTTATGAAAAAGTTTTGTTTTTTTTTCATTTTATTTAGTGTGGTTTGCGATTTTCTCCATTTGATAAAAAAGTAAAACAAAAGTAACAATTGTAAGAGCCCCACGAACTATCAAATGTTTATCATTAAGTGATTGTTGTCACCACATGCCATTGAACATTTCCCAGTCGTGTTTTTGTTTACATTTTCATTCATATTGTGAGCGGCGTGGAAAATTCTCAATGCTTTTCTCTCAATGAGAGAAATATTGAGTTAAACTTTGAGTGATATCAAATTTTTCTGTGAGAAAGACTTAAAGCGCTTGCTCGAAACTTTCCCCATATTCATGATTGAATCATCGGCGATAAACAATTCATATTTAAATGTAAAAAATATTGTAATAATTAACTTAAAGTGCTGTTTATTTGTCTTCAACATTAATCTATTTGAAGTTTTATTGTCTCATATTACAACTTTTCTCAAGGTTTATGATGATAAACTTGAAAACATAACCGGCTAGCATTAAAAGGTTTCGAAGCTCTGACTTATTTTACAAAATTCCTTCTGCTCTCGCCAGCTCACGTTGCGCAGCATTGCGCTAGTTAGAGTTTACACACGATCGGCATAAGATGCATTTCGTTTTGCTCCATAGTTGTTGAGAAGTGAAGAAAAATTTTCCACACAAATTTTCTAGCCGCGAAAAGTTGAAATCACAAAGTGAGCGAGCGCGTCAAAAGTGCAAAATGTTTAAAGTTCCATAATCTTCACTATGAAACAAATGTAATTTCTACTCATTTTAATACATATTTGGTGTCTCGCATGTCCTAGGACATTTTTTGTGAAAAATCAATAAGAATGAAAAAGTGGCAACGAAAAAATAAAAGAAAGAAAAATCCCTGAAGTGATGATGAATGAATGAGAGAATTTTCGTAGTTAGTTATTTTTATTATTCAGACAAAAGTGGAAGCAATAAAAATATTTTTTTTACGGTTTATCGTTAAGTTCAATTTGAAGGCAATTAGAAAATTTGTTGTCCACAAGCAAAAATTGAGTCATGCCGCATGTTATATATAAACGTGTGAAATCAACCATACAAAATTTGTGAAATATCTAAATGGATAAAGTTTCAAGTCATTTGGGATTAGCGAAAACTCTTTTCGTTCCCCTCGTCAACGTCAAAAATCAATAGAGAATCATGTGATAAAGTTTATTGATACAAATTGCAAGAAGAAATGAAATTTATTGAAACTTTCTCATTGTTTTCTAAACAATAAGGAGGAAGGAAAATGTTTTTATGAGTTATAAGAGTTATGAGAGTCTCCCAAGCCGATGTGATTATCGATTAAAATTCAGGTTAAAGATTCCTTTCCGCTTCCATTAAAGTCGAATAAAATTCGCTGATATCTCTTAATAAACATTTAAGATTCGATTCCTTCTTGATGACAAATAAAACCGCCGCTTCGTCATTGAAAAAAAAAGTTGAAATGCCAAAATTATCCTTGAAAATATCCAACATAATTCACTTCACTTGTACCCTCAATCATGTTTGCCACCACTGTCCATGTTTCTAAGACATCATCGATAAATTAATTTCCAAATTTTCTCGGGCTTATGGCACCTCATAAAAATGTATTGAATATTTCATCTTTCTTCCCTAACCATTCGGAATATATTTTGGTATAAAAGAAAATTGTTAAATATTTCACGAAATATAATGAATTTAATTAAAATGTTGATGTGGCATTTACCATCAACCATATTGGACAAATAATTTTGTTTGTTAATAAAATTAATGTTTATTTAACGAAAATTTCTTTAATATAATTAATTCACTCAATTCTTGTTTGACTTTATTATATTCCACCCCACACAGATTACTGAAAATTTAATCAGTTGGATGTGTCTTGAAGATCATATGACTTTTTCAACATTGTAATCATTCCATTAACGCAATAATTCAGTAATCCATTAAATGTCAAAAAGGAAATGAAAAGAAGAGCAATCTGACTCGTTTTTATCGTTGATATTAAATGAAGTTTCATTCAAAATTGATAATGTGGAAACGTCACAAGGCAACAGTGTACACAGAAAAACAATAATCGTAAAATAGACATGTTTACAATCCATGTACAATAAAAGCAGCGTTCAAGGGAGTTAGGAAAGATTCCATCATCATTGTTTACCATATTTTAGTGTCAGATTATTGAAGGAAAAGAAGAAACTCTTTGCTGCATGCCAACATATTGATGGAAAATTTTTGTTTGTCGTAAAATTGATTTTTGGCAAGATTTTTCATTTTTCCTTTCTTCCGTTCAAGGTTAGATTTATATTATTAATTAGCATGCAAGAAAGTTCACCACATGACATTGTCACGTATATTTAAAATCTTTTTCTTTCCAAACAATCCACAACTCACTACGTCGGCAACGTTCTCGAAGTTGAACGACAAATGAAGAGAGAAGTTTCGAAAGCTTTTCTCATCAAATTTTTTCCGCTACATTAAAGCTTTTTTATATCTCAAGGCCAAGAAAAATATTTCTCTAACTTGAGTTTAATTCATCACACGTTTCCAATAGATCCACAATCGATAAATAAAAGCACAATCGAAGAATGAACGATTGGCGTGAAAGCTTTCATGACATAAATCTGTTGACATGCCAGATTCATGCATTTCTTAGGAAGTTTCCATTTAACTGACTCATTGATCAATTGAATAGAAAGAGTTAGTCTTTAAGTCTTATTAGATACATCATTTAAGCCGTAGCAGCAAGGAATTCCCTATATGTGTTCAAATAAAATAACAATTTATGAAATAATGAGTTAATATCTCTTTCAATGGACATGAAACATAAATTAAAAGAACGTTTTCACATTTTTCTTCTATGTGAAAAGGTAATCAATCGAATGTGCTTTGTCGTGACATGAAGTAATTAAGAGAATGATGAGGTGGAATCAGTTTCATTGCTAGCCAACTTACTCGCTTTCCCATGGCATGATATTTAGCGAGCATCTGCTCAGTTCGACAGCAGACATGTGGGAGTATACAAAAAGCTATCGATTTATCATTTGGTCGGTGCCAAAAAGTCCTTAAAGTGATGAAAGTACGAATGAATGTTTATGGAAAAATATTCACACAACAACTTTTTAATCCTCTGCCAATTCTCACGTCTGTCTCGTCGTTTTTTGATACATTTTAACTTTTATTGCAAATATTTTCATGAATTGTTGCACAATAAACATTTCTATCCAGAGTTTCTAATTTGATTCTTTTTGTTTTCTCAAACACTAACTTTTATTAACTTCTTCAAGTTTAAAAATAGAACGAAATTGTTTTTATTTTGTTTTCCCATCGAATCTTTTTTATGGTCTCCAATGAAATATTTTTCTGGTATCCTTTTTTAACTTTTCTGACCTTGGGAATCTTTCTTGATAAATTGTGTTATTAAAGGTTGCTTTTACGACACCCATCTAAGCTTTTACGTGCAATGAGCATGGAAACGTATTAGAAATTTCATGATAGCATGGAAAGATGTAAAAGTTTTTTTCTATCCAATTCAAGTTTACATATTACATGATGATGTATGCTTGAGTAGATATTTTCTAAAGCTCTCTTCTTCACATCTGAGATCATGAAAACATGAAAAGAATCGCTTCAATCGTGTATATCTTTTGTTTCGTTTATGAAGCTTATGTACATTATGAAAACATCGACATCAATTCTTGATTTCGATTTTCATTTAAAAGCATCGTCAGCTCGCTGAAACTTTTCTCATCAATAAATTTGAAGTTTCTTTCAATTTATTTAATGAGATCTTCTTTTTCTCTCGAAATAATTACGACGATAATCAAACAAAATTTTATATTATCCAAAATTTGGAAGGTATCATCAGAGATAATCCTATGAAATCAGATTCAAATTCACGAATGATAAAACTTGAAATTTATTCATCGACATTCACTTGTTTATTTATTTTTTCATCATTTTTTATTCACAAAAACTTTTTCGAGGAAATATGGGTGAATAAATTTTTTCGGCATTATACCTAAGAAGCGATTTACATTTTTAAGTTTTCGTTATGCGTTCAAAGAAATTTTAATGTTTGATGTCTGCTTTGCTTACCCCAAGGAGTTTGAGTTTCTGAAGCATCTCACATTTCTCATATTCCTTAATGAAGTTATCAAATTTTTGAATATTCATTACATCTGCTTTATTATCAACATGTAAAGCTTTTAAACATTCCCAGCAACAAACTTTTCATGATATCATTTAACGACTGTTTAATAATTTTACATTATGCAACATTATAATGTGAGATTAAAAACACCTTTAAGTTAATCTTAAGAAATATATCAAAATTCCTCTAAACAAGAGAAGGAAAAAGCTTCATTCGTCCCTCATTCGATGAAAACTTAATTGATTGAGTTCAACCAATACATATTCATATGATTTCGTTGATGTACAACATCAATCATTTATGAAGCCAATAAAAATCCATTTTTCCCCTCAGCATTCGCAATTGAGAGATCGATTTGGTTTTTATTCTTTTCCTAGAATTCTCATATCATGTCAGCTCAATAAACTGTATGTTAAAAAGGATCGATAATTCCTTCCCATTATATTGAGCATATTGTGATGTTTTCGTTTTTTCTCATACATTTTTCATGCGAGCATAACAACACGCATTCAAATTGAGACTCAAGAGCGGGTTTATATGAAAATAAAAATACCTTCCTTAAGCATAAACCTGCCCATAACATCAGCAACAGTAATTTGTATGAAGAATGTGACAGACTTTACTCGCGTGTCACACGATAATGCAAATAGAAAAAAAAGACGAATATGTCAGACTAAATCTAACATGTACATGTCAATGTTTGGTGTGAAGACCTTATGAGTTCAAAATATCTGAAAACAAAACACGAATATATTATAATGAAGGTGGTAGGAAGCGAACCTTATGTAGCTACTTGCAAGAAATAAATTATGCATGAGTCAAAAGATATTATTAATATTAATTCTACTGTGATGTTGTGACAATATTTGATATATGAATACATTTAATTAAATTAGGTATATTTAAACTATTTCAACAACGATAAAACAATTATAATTAAAATCTTTTAAAAGATTCATAAATTATTTTAAAAACGAATTAAAATTTATTCATCAGGCTTTATAAAAGTTTCGCATTTAAATCTCAAATGCTGAAACTTTGGAAATGCTGTGCAGACATTGAGAACACTCCAGTCAATCAACCCACTTAAGAAATTAAACACAACTTATAGAAATAAATATAGCAGTAAAGGAAGAAATCAAATCTTATTAGTAATCCACCTGTTGATATGGCAGAAAGCTCGTCACTCCACCACTCATCATCGACAAGTGAGTATTTGTTCTATTTTAAAGCAATAAGTTATTGAATGTGGTGAATCAAACGCTAAAAAATATTATCAGCAATGAAGGTTAAACTAAAATTGCGTGGGAATTTCCTTTGGAACTTGACTTTGATGTTAAACAAAGAAAGAGAAAAAAAGGGAAACAGATTAGCTTTATCAGTTTAGCTGTGTAGATGAGGTTTAATTAAAATATTTCCCTCTTTTCCAACCTTTTTTCTTTGTCATGTTGTGAATCAAGAAAGAGGATGGGAAAACAAGAAAATCTCTTTTCCTAAATCTTCCGGATTTCAAACAGATAAAAATAACAAAATTAGTGCAAATATTTCACAAATTAATTCAAAGTTTTGGATTTGATATTTCTAAAACTTGAGTTATCCAGAAAGTTTCACTTAATTCAAGAAATTGGATTTAAATGAATCAAATTGAATCCGATTTAATGCTTCAAAATTATTATCAACATCTTGAAAATGAAAATGCGATGTTTGTATTTAATTTTAATATTTTCATGCAAATAGATTTGATTTATTTGAGAATGTTACTCATGCGAAGAAATGTAATCTGAAAATACTTTTCGCTATTCAAAATTAAATATTTACATTAAATTCCAAGAATCAGATACTTAGATATCTCATATTGAAGCATTTAAGTAATTCATTTTCTAGACTGATTTTCTTCGAAATGTTCGTGAAATGAAAAGTAAATAAATAAAGATAATTGTAATTGAGCATATTTGAATTTAAATATGAAGTAAGCGGATGAAGATCATACTTTTTTTGATGTCTTATTGATAAACATTTGAGCTTCCACTTGACTTAAACAAAAATCAAATAGGATTAAAGTCTCAAGTTGTTGAACCCAAAAGTATCTGTTTATATATTCGAATCCAAATTGGATACTGAACCCAAGATTGAATCTTATTCGTCCTTAAATATTCATAGCAATCCGTAGACAATTGATATCAAATTTCACGCTCCGAATGTCTCAAAAGGAAATTTCGTGCTAATAAAATTATTCCAAATTTCACGGCATTCAACTTCGTTCTATTTGGTGACATAAGAAAAAAATGAATGATAATAACTCAATTTTTTCTTAAATCAAATTTAGAGAAATCTAAATTAAGTTTAGAGTCTCGTTGTTCATCGTTGCGCAAGCATTTGAGTAAATCAGCATCGGAATTGAGTTGTAAAGAATGTACCGGAAGTGCAACGAGCGATTCAATTACTCCGTTTCCTTCTCCACAAAGGGCAAAGAGTACTGCCAATCCAAGTGTTTCCAATGTTCTTCAACGCACGTCAGGATTTTTAAGTTCCCTGAGGGTTCGTTTCAATAGACTTGTTGATATTTATTTAAGGCATTTAAATGTTTCCGTTTGATTGATTTTCAACAGAATCGCTGGTCACGAGGACGAAGTAAAGAAAGAAGCAGAAAATCGTTAGGATCCGGTAACTTGCTGGATGACGACCGTGATAATAGTGATTATGCTGCAGACAATAGCTCAGACCATAGCAGCTCAGCGACGCCTTTCGAGTCGCCACGACATCGAACTACAACTTTAACTGATTCACCATTAGCAAAACCACGAAACAACCTCAGTGAGAACAACAATAAACACGAATATTCTACAATGAAAAACTCCACGAATGCTAAAATCGAATGCGAACCATCAACGAGTTACTACAATCCCAATCAACAATCAGCGTACGATGTGATAAATGTGAGAGTAAACAATCTCTTTAATTTAATGGACATCGTTAAAGGGAAACCAATTTTCTTTTACAGAGTGATGAATTACTTAGAAGGCGTGAAGCAAATTTACGCCAACATTCATTTTTCCAATTAAAGATTCATTTAGTTAGCGGACATAATTTGACAGCAATGGACAAGAGTGGAACAAGCGATCCTTATGTTAAGTTTAAGCAAGGCAGTCGTCTTCTTTACAAAAGTCGAACTGTTTATAAAGAATTAAATCCGATGTTTGATGAGACATTCACTGTACCAATTGAAGATCCTTTCCTGCCGATTAATGTTAAGGTAAACAGAAAGTTTTTATCAGAATTTCTACGAAACTTCTTCATCGTGTATCTCTCTGAAGTGTTTTGATTATGATTGGGGACTTCAAGATGATTTCATGGGCGCCTCGAAGCTTCATCTTACACAGTTAGAACTCAATCAACCTGAAGAAATTTATTTGAAGTTGACAGATCCGGCGAGACCACTTAAGGATTTGGGAGAAATTAAGATTATGGCAACATTAATGCCGAAGACACAAGAGGATAAGGAGCAGGTAAATTATTTATTTCTATTGTTTAAGTGTTTAGCATGAAAATTTGAGCATGTCAACTTATTAAAGTAATTTATGGAGAGAAATTTTAAAGCATCGTACGGTAAAGTTGTTTCCCTTTTTAGATTTTCATCATCATCGCGATTCTCGATTTATTTTCCATTAGATATCTAACTAACTGCTATGGTTTGTTCTGCTTCAACTTAAAAACTTGAATTATAAAAGAAAGTTGTTTCTAATTTAAGCATGACTTGACAGAACAACGAATTTCCTCGTAAAGAGCTTTTCGAGTTTGTCAATAACATTTGACTCGATTGAGTTGTTTATCGATTTCTTAGCAATCTCTTTTGGAAAACAAAATTAAATTAAATTATTTTTTTTCATTATATAAAAAGTTTTTCTTATTTTAATTTATGAAAGAAAAATTATTTCATTGAATTGATTATTAATGCACAATTTCATTAAACGAAACTTGGTCGTTCCTTTAATATAAAAGAAGAAAAATTAAAATTTTTCCTTCCGTCATGAAATTTATTAAGGAAGGAAAAATTTGTCTTTTCACGTTTAGCGAAATGAAAATTCTTTCAGTTCAATGATCTTAAGATTTTTAAGTTATTACAGAACACAATTTTACAGCGCATACCTGGAAACTTAAACATTTTTTTATTGTAAATGAATCGCTTTTTATATTTCAAACATTAAATTACTTCATTTCTTCCTTGAATGAATCTCAGCGTTTTTTTAATTAAGTTATAAAATTTAATTCCCTTTCTTCATTCAGGCTCAATAAAAATCAATTGATGATTTATGTTTTGTTATGCTAATAAAGAAAATATCTCAGTGGTCTCGTTTCAATTGTTGAGAATCTAAAAACCAAAAAGCTTTATTCATTGTACGATTTTTGTCTTTGTTTTCGCATGTTTAGCAAAACACTTTAACATATTTTCAGTATTTTCAACGAAATCCAAAGCTCGCCGAAGCATCGAAGAGATTAAAATCACAAATCTGGAGTTCGGTGGTGACGATTCTTCTGGTGGAAGCAAAGGGGTTGCCTGTAGCAGATCCTGGTGAAGAGCCTTTTGTAAAGTTTAGGTTTGTAAATTTCCTGATGACATTTACGGTCAGAAAAAATTAATTTAATTATTTTTGTATGGAAATTTAGATTAGGAAACGAGAAATACAAAAGCAAGACCGCACCCCGAGCTAAATGGTTGGAACAATTTGACCTTCATCTCTTCGAGGATGATCAACTACTTGAAGTTGTTGTATCTTCCAAAAACATTCTGAACCTTGGGAAATGCATCATTGATCTAAAGAGTCTTCCAAGAGAAACAACGCACCGTTTATGGAATAAATTTGAAGACTGCACTGGTGAAATATTTTTACTACTTACAATCAGCGGAACGACGTCAGCAGAAACAATCACTGACTTGACAACTTATAGAGAAGATTTAAGTGAAAAGAAAAAATCGGAAAAGAAATATGTGAGTGAAGTTTTTGTTTAAGTAACAACATGTGCTGTTATTTCATATCCATCCAAGCATGGCAACATTCCAATTCAAACATTCTGAATATTTTATTCGTTTCCATTCGTGTGAACAAACATTTCGCTTTTCAGGCATTGCATCGATTTTATCAAAACTTACGCGATGTCGGGCACTTAACAGTGAAAGTTTATGGTGCAACAGGTTTAGCCTCAGCTGACATTGGCGGAAAATCGGATCCATTTTGTGTTCTTGAACTGGTCAACGCTCGCTTACAAACTCAAACAGAGTACAAAACTTTAACTCCAAATTGGAATAAGATTTTTACTTTGTAAGTTTATTCGATATCTTTGAATCTTCGAAATTATTATAAAACTTCTTCCACACAGTAATGTCAAAGATATTTCATCAGTTTTGGACGTGACTGTTTATGATGAAGATCGAGATCATAAAATGGAGTTTCTTGGTCGTGTTATGATTCCACTTCTACGTATTCGAAATGGCGAGAAGCGATGGTACGCTCTTAAAGATAAAAATCTTACAACAAGAGCAAAAGGTGTTTCGCCACAAATTCAATTGGAAATGACAGTCGTGTGGAATTCAATTAAAGCAGCAATTCGTGTTCTGGAGCCAAAAGAAGAGAAACTCGTGCAACAGGAAGCAAAATTTAAACGCCAATTATTTTTAAGGAATGTCACGCGTCTCAAGGAAATTATTATGTTCTTCATTGATGTTGGGCAATTTATTCAGTGAGCATTCTTATTTAATTAGTCATAAGATAATTAAGCCTATTAATTATCTATCATTTAGATCATGTTTTGAGTGGGAGAGCCCTGTGAGATCTTTCTTTGCTCTAATTGTTTGGGTGTGTGGTTGTATCTGGGGTGACATTTCAACCATACCAGCAGTGGCACTCTTGTATCTACTAAAGTAAATATCAAAATATAAACTTTTACATAACTCTTAACCTTTCTCTTCCTTATATTTTCTCATAAAATTATTATAGGAATTGGTTCGTAAAGTGGATAACTGGGGCATCAGTGCAGACGATTCATGACGATTTGGAAATGGGAAGTGACGATGAAGACGACGACGATAAAAAGGATGAAGAGAAAAAGACAATCAAGGAAAGATTACAAGCTATTCAAGAAGTGTCGCAGACTGTTCAAAATACGATTGGATTTCTGGCGTCACTTGGCGAGAGCGTGAAAAAGTAAGAAGAAGAAAGATTTATTTTTTTTATCTATTTTAATTCATTCATTAATTTTTACGTTTACAGCACTTTCAATTTTTCCGTCCCTGAATTAAGTTGGCTGACAGCGCTTCTCTTGTTAGGAGCTTTACTTGTGCTACATTTTATACCGATAAGAGCTCTCTTAATGATATGGGGTATTATAAAATTCTCTAAAAGAATTATTCGCCCTCATGCTGTGACAAACAATGAAGTTCTGGATTTGCTTTCACGTGTTCCTGATGATGAAGAATTGGTGAGAAGAAAAAGAAAAAATTTTAAGCTTTTAAAACTCAATGATTTGCTTCTTTTCTTACTTCAACAGATTCAATTCCGTGAACTTTCAATCCAACAGCAAACTGATGCAGTTCGACGTGATCCACGTAAGAAAAAGCAATCATAGGAGTGCAAAACTTGTCCCAATCACATAACATTTATTATCATCGAGGGTAAATTAAATCTTAATGTTAAAAGCTTCTTCGACTCTCTTTATCTCTTTTCCTTTATGAATTGTTGTGAAACTTCGAAAGCTCTTTATTTAAGAATAAATTAACTTATTCATTTTGAACGTGATCGAGGAAGTAAATGGAGTTGCGACTCTTTTAAATCAAAACTAAACTTTTTAAGATGATTAAACAACAAACAAAATTTGAATGTTTCTAGATAGATAGAAAGGAGAAAAATTATTTTACTTTAATCTGGAATTGAATTTCTTTTTTAATCACAGATGAAAATCAAACGCACGCTTTATAAAAGACATTTAATATTTATATGGTTGAATTACGTATGACAGAGAAAAATTCTGCTTTTTTAGCTATTAAGTGAGAAAAATTATTACAATGCAAGTTACAGTGCTTTTTTAGAAGTTAAGTAAAACAAAAACGAATTAGAAGAAGATTGAAAAGGAAAATTTATTTACACCAACAGCGAATTACGTTGACACGAAACTTGACTTCATTTTTATTTAAATTCACTTTGTCAACTTGTTAGCAAAGAAAATTTTAGAATATTTATTCGAAACTCGTACATTGCGATGCCGTTGTCAATTCTTTTACTACGCAAAAGAATTCAGTTGAATTTGTTTGTAATTTATAAAGAAAAATTTTAAGGATATAAAACGAAAATTATTTTCAAGTAAAAAGATTTTTTACATTATTGCAGAGATTTTTGTGCAAAATTCCCACGAAAGTTCTCATTGATTTGAAATTGAAATAGAAATGATTGAAATGAGAATGGCAAAACCTAGATAGGATGAAGAAATATTAATGTGTAAGTATTTTTCATTCAAATCAAGTGCAACTTAAAGTAGGGTCAAGCAGTCAATTTGATTGATGGTCTGGCCTTTTCATTTAAAAACAATTCCAAAAGTATAAAAGAGAAACATAAATACATAAAATGATATGTTTACGATATATGTAAATTGTGATATAAAATTTATGCGAAATTGTTTCGTTACCAAATTGCTTATTTGCTTTTTTCTTTTTTATGCTTCTTATGATGCAATCAGTTTAATCTTTTATTTCCTACATAACTTATTACGTATAAGAAGAACTTTAGCTCAATGAACCTTAACAGTTACATATCTTTATCAATCTCCGAGTGTCCAAATTCAAATAGATAATCTTATCTTGTTTGATTAACAAAAGAAGAAGGAAAAATTACTCAACCTGAAACAAACAATAATTTTCCCAGAAATAGAAGACGATCAACTTGAAACAACATAAACATACATAAATTAGAAAACATTTAGCAAAATCATTTAGATTCATTCTAAATTTTCTTAAAGATCATTTAATGAGTCCCATTTAGGTAAGATCTACGAAAATTATACTAAGATGATGATTCATAAATACAAAACGATTTTTTATATTTTTCTTTAACATTTTACATTTTACATTGCAACGTGTCAAGAATCATGAAATCTCCCAATTGAGTATTTACAAAGTAGAATGTCAATTAAGTTATTTGACAAAACTCTCACGAATTAATTTCCTTGGAAACATGAAAAGCTTTTAAATTTGTCTGACAAGGGTGGTAAGTGCTTCTTCCAAAATGTGAACATACATAATTAACAATTGTAATTTATTTAAATGGTTAAGAACTTTGTCTTCTAAATAAAAAAAAGTTTTATTTTTATCCACCAAAATTATGAAAAATTACAAGACAAATTAAATTGTTTGCCACCAAAATGATTGATAAGTCAGCGACCTTTAAATGTGTAAAATTCTCAGCTCATTTTTGATACAAAATGTTTTCGTGGAATAAATTATCTTCACCCACAGATGTAAACATTGTTAACAACTTTTTTAGTGTTTTATCGCGGGTGAATTTACTTCTAATGTATGTTGTCCGTGCTCCTAAAATAATTTAATTATCCGTCTGAAATGAAAACGTTTTTTTCATCTCCAAGAGGATGATTTCTTGTTCACTGAATTTCTCCACCAACAACAAGTTCTTCAATGACTTCACCAATTTAAACTTTTATTTGTGAACCTAATTGCCTTTATGAGATTTTTCTGAGACTCAATTATTATAACTTATGTTTTAAACATAGCTTAGAAGAACAAGAGAGGAACTTTGACACAACCGAACATTTAAATTATATCTAAATGAAGATAGATTAAGATGTGACCTCCTTCCAAACATTTACCTCTCAGTTATGAATTATTTCTTATGACTCAGCCACTTACAAATCTACTTAAGCCACAATTATAAATGCTTGCACATTTTCTAGAATAAACTTAAAGTTTCTTTTGTAGGTAGGATTTTGATTTTTTGCAAATATATGACTTAAAACTCTGAAACATTCACTTGTTCAATGTTATCGTAACAACACGACATAGGAGGGTGACGAGAAATAAATTCAAAAGTTCTTGATATATCTGAATGTATTGAGTTAAAATCTGACAATTGATATCGATTACCGTTGTATCTTTACAATAATATGAAATGTCGTTTGAGGTTGCCTACAATGACAAAATTCAATTTTATTCGTATAACGAAAAATCAATAAAATATGTTTCGCATTAATTGGAAACGTTTTCTGTTGATGATTGCTTTTTCATTTCTTATTTCTCTTAAATTTATGGAAAAAAAACATAAATAGCTCAAAAAGCTTTCATTCATCAAGAAAATAAAATTGTAAAAATGAACTTATGAATAAAAGAAACAAATTTTAGGATGAAAATCTTGATTAGTTATTCTTTTATTTCAATATCTACTTTTAATTGAATTTTTCCAGGAATAATTTTTATCAATGACCGCATAAATTGGCAGAAAATTGTTATTATTAAATTTCTCTATCGATTTTCACATGTCATTTAAATGTTAATGTGCCTTTAATGATGTCAGCATTTACTTTTAACAATAAAAAATCTTCAAGCTACCTAGGGAGGAAATTTAAAAATTAAACATTTCCGCACTGTTAACAGGTTATGGATTATTTTTTTGCTTATTCGTGATAATTCATATGCAGCATAAGAAATGAAAATTTTCTGTTGAATGAAACGTTTTTGCAGTCAAATTTAACGCCTTAAAGTTAGACAACTTGCCATGCCATTTAAAATTTTCATTTCCCATTTGACTTCTTCAATTCAAAATACTAACTTGTAGTCATTTGAAAATAAAAGTTTGGTTTTTCACAAAAAAGGAAAACTTTTAATAGGAAAAGTTCCTTAATTCTAGTTTTTAAAACGTTTTGTTTCGGTCTCTTGATGTTTAGGTCAACAAATATTTAAATTAACTTTTACATAGGTTTAATTTGAATTCTCGTGGCTAATAATTTCAAAATACGAATGTATGAAAACAGAGACGTCAGATGGAAATGCCTGGAAGAAATAAATTTGCATATTACAACACCAGCAAATAATTTGAGAAACAAAAATCCAATGAAATGAAAACATTTGTGATTTAGAGATCAATATCAATGTGAATATCATTTTAAGCCTTTGAGCTGTTGAAAAATATTTCCGTCAAATATGTCGAAGAGTGAAAGTTTTCTTATAAAAAGCGAAGAAAATATTTACTTTAGTTTCAAAAAAAAAGTATAAGTAATCGTGACATCATCGAAAGCGAGTTTAACTCATCCGTTGCTAATAAGAACGGAACACATTACATCAAAAATTGATTGCCGAGAGATTTTTGAAATGAGAAAATATTTTTGTCAATGTCATAATTAATCGTAAATAACTTTCGGAAAGACAGGAAGAAGCATTTTGTGCATTCAAATCTTTCCTTGTTTACTTCCTTTAAATTAAAATGTTGAATTTTATTTAAATTTATTTTATAAAACCACAAATAATCAGAATAATGACTGTTGGTCATGGGGAAGTTGTTGTCGATACAAGTGGATGCATATTTCGACTAATAATTAAATATTTTAAATATTCCAAAGTGTCATCATATTGTACCTTGACATTCACTTTCTATAAATTCACGATAAAATTTGATACTGTTGCATATCTGACAGTAGAATTTGACATTTCCTGGCTGACTATCATCGATTTCCTCTTCAAACTAAATTGACTCTTCAGAATTGTTTTTTTATCAAATTTCTTTCTTATAAATTTTTCAGCAGATTAGATGATCCATTTACATGAATTCAATTTCAGAGAATTTCAATAAATGTTGAAATGTGTAAGTTAACTTTACATGACATTACTTACAAGCGTTGCAATCATAAATTTGTCAGATTAATGACATAGCTCAAAACCATTATTTATTATCTTAATGCAATGAACTGTCAGCGTCAAATTTCATTGATATTATCACTTAAGCGATATCTTTTTGATTAATCAAATATAAAAGTCGCTACAAATATGTATAATCGAAAAATGAAACTTTTACGAAACGAATAAAAGTCAATAACAGCAAACGAAGGTCATTGTCAATAGCAAACCATTACAATTCAGTTTTGACGATAAAATATCGAAAAAAAATATTTTGTTGTCGATGGAGCAAGGAAGGAACAAATGTCGAAAAGCCAAACCTGTTGTGCTTGTGCAGAGAAAGTTTTTTTTTTAATTTTATTTTACATTTTTCTTAAAAGCCGCAAGACAAAAAAAAATATGTTCATATGTAAAATATTTATGCGAACGATGTAGTTTGTTGGTTTTTCAAGTATTATATTATTTAAGGAAATTGGAGACAAATAATGTTGTTGACCCTTAGAATTTGATGTTCCACTTGACGAGACCTTTGACACTAAATAAATTAAAGAAAAATTTGCTTGAAAAAACTAAC
Organism: Clunio marinus; assembly: GCA_900005825.1. Taxonomy (NCBI): domain Eukaryota; kingdom Metazoa; phylum Arthropoda; class Insecta; order Diptera; family Chironomidae; genus Clunio; species Clunio marinus. The sequence continues at coordinate 1,542,321 of CVRI01000075.1, read as the reverse complement.
CCAAAGCATAGAAAAAAATTATTTACCGTGAAATGAACGTCGATGATTTATAATAAAATTTAGCTTGAAATTAGTATTACGGAGGGATTGAGATTTGAACTTGTAGATTAGAAGGAGTGGAACAACCTACAGTCGAAGTGCTGAAATCAAAGCTTTTGTAACATTAAGAAAATGTGAACATTTCTTTCAAATATTCAACTGCACATGATCATGTGTCAAACTTTACAGAGTAAAATGAAATCGCTTTTAATAATAATAATGAAATCAGAAGTGAGTTTCATGTTTATTCAAATACATTTGTCTAGTAGAGTGAATTGTAAATTCCGGTTGAAAAATAAAATAGAAAAAAATGTGCACAATCATTGATGATTGATCGAAAATCCATCAAACAACGACAACAGTCTCGTCATATATTTTTTAATGAATATTGTCAGAGTTTACAGATGCCACAAATTTTATTGATTCACCGTCATTAATATTTTATCACCTTTCGATTTCATTTAAACACTGAGAAGAAAGTCACGAGCTCTCCCGTCCGGTATGAGATTTAAGTTTCATAATTTTAAACAAATTAATTTCAGCAAGCACTCATACGTCTCCCCGTTGTGATGAGAGAAGAAAATAAAGAAATTTAAGAAACATTCAGTGAATGACCGTTGAGAGTGAAATCAAGTGGCTACGACACCTGCCCTGGGTCAAGTAATTTCTTTTGATCTTCAACTTACTCAATTAAAAACTAATGATTAATTTTAATAAATAAGTTGATAAGATTTTATATCCGGAAGTGGATAAACGACATGCTTGAACTTGTGCAGACCGTTTATTTGTTTTTCATCATAAGATGAGAAATGTTCCTTTGTTTTTATGATTTCATTCACTTTCTTGTTGATAATGAAGAAGAAAACAAAACAAAAGTTGACCAATATGCATGAGATTATTTCATGAGCGTCCAAACCAGTGCCGTTTTGTGTATAGACGACATGTGAATGAAGAAAAAGTTATTTTATTTATTTAAATAATCTTTCATTAACATAAACTTCGTTGGCATGTGAATGGGAAAGCGTTTTGTATGTGCAACTGACTGTTATGATTGCAAACACTCTTCTGTTTGTTCAGTTTAATCTATGAAACAGCCAATTGAAGTTGATAAATTTTCGATGATATTTCTTATTATTATTATTCGCATGATAAATATCAGCAGACGAAAACCACTTAAACATCAATAAAAGATCGAGGAATGTGCAGAATTTCATATTGTAGCATTTCGAGGATATTTACGAAAAGAAAGCGTAAAGGTTATTCATTTATTCGATGCTGTCTGTTGTCTGTGTCTCTTGTGGGTGTCAAAACTCGCAATCAAAGGAATTTTACTTCTTTTCTTTCGTAACCGCAAACGATAAACTTACACACGCATTTTTGTCTCTTTTTTCTTATTGAATCGCGAATCTCGGGCGGCCACCGAACAACCATTCGCTAATTGAAAGTGAAAATCACAGGAATTGTGAATAAAGACAATTCAGAGTATCGAAGAAATGAAATCCAATTTTAGTCATCGATATTTTGTAACTCTATGAATGTTTAATGCGATAAAACATCGTACAATGAATTCGATATGGAGCAGCAGTTTTGATGCCATTTTTTTATCCTTTAAATGAAAGTTGTTTGTTGTATTCGTATCACCACATGGAATATAAAGAAAAATATTGCAACCTTTACGCGATCGTTTTATGTTTCATTAAATTTACAACAAACTTCTTTTTTTTGTAGCATATTTTTCGATATTACTCGACTTGTTTATGTGACATCAGAGGAAGTAGAAATGCCCTGACAATTTAAACTTTAAAGTATGAAATTCATTAAAAATATGTGTCGTAATGGATTGGAATAAGGCAGCAATAAACTAAGCTTTGCGCACAAACATGTTGAATTTAATGAAGTAAACAAAGATGGATTTTTTCCGCATTTCTTCCAGATTTGATTTACTTGCGGTTAACTTTTTTATACCTTCCATCATTTACCATCGTTTTATTCTTTTTTATTAATTAAAAAAGTTAAAACTTATCGCTTGCATCAAATAAATATTTGAAAGCTTTCGAAAATTTCTACAACTATCTGCTCATAAAGTTACAAAATAGCCAAACTCAATTAAAACTTTTCCCGAAATATTCTTCTGAAAACTTTCTCACAAACTTTACAAAATCTCCCATAAAGCAATTTATTATTGTATTCATTTGATTCAATTAATCAAGGTTATTATTTATTAATTAATCATAAAAAAATGCTTCAATTCTTTTATGAATTCTTCAATTTTCACTACTTACTGCTGTGACTTTGATTATTAAGTTTTCGTTTGTTGTTAGATATTTTTCTCGATTAAACTAAAAGTTGGTCGAGTAAGGTGCGAAGCAAGACAACATGGAATATTGTTTCATATCTAATTTATAATTTATCAAAAGAAAACATGAAGTAGAGAAGTTTTAATTAATTGATGAAATTTTCAATTACGTGAAAAGTTGAGTCGTCGACTTATTCCAGGTAAGTTAAATACCATCACTAAGCGACATCGATTACATCAATTTGTGGGACGCGGAAATTTTATCAAGCAACATATTACAGCATAATGTACACACATGTTAGTATGAATGAATCACTGGGCGCTTAATACTCGCATCATGTCATTTTTGCATTGATTGAAATAAATATTCGCAATTCGCATTTGCCATCTCTTCACGTAATGATACAGTTAGGCAAAGTCAGCAGACTAAGCAGTTCAAAATATGGGAACGATTATCATGCGATATGTTTTCACTTGGTTATGCAAATGGCTTTTAAAACGTGGAACGCAGTTTAATGCACTTAAAGTGGCACACAAACCATTCATCGCGATATCTTTGGATGAGTTTTTCTATTTCTTATTTTTCTATTGCAAAATTGAAAAATAAAAAATTATGTAACGAGCTGTTAATAATGCAGAAAAAAATGCGTAATGTTGGTGATCTTCTCATTAACTTAAACTTGTAACCGCAATTTAAAATAATTTTTTCGGTAATGAAACCTTTGTTCATGTTCCATGTCTTCAATTTCGTGTCATCTTTAGGCTTTGACTCATCTTCAATGAAATTTTCAAGCTTTTGTCTGCAGTCAAAACAATGCTTTCTTAGAGAGATTGCCAAGATGATCATTAAAGTGATTAACATAACAACAAACTGACTCTTCACGTGATGATCTTAGATCTGAATTGAAATCTTAAACTAAACTTATCTGCACTGTTTCACGCACTTTATTTTGATTTAATTTACTTTTATTGAATAGTTAGCAAACACATACCTAATTTGTTGAAAATTTAATTAAGGAATTTTTGCAACACTTTTACTGTAACTTAAAATGTTTGTAACACTTTCCAAGTTGAGAACTTGTAATGACCATCAATGATGGTTATTTAATTGAATTGATTCATTTTTCTTCTCAAATTGTCGTATCTGATGAGAAATTTTTCTTGTAATCTCTCTTGTGATCAAAACTGTTACAGCAACATGTTAAGTCATACATAAGTTTTCTATGCTTGTGAGTGCAATGTCGAGTCGAGTCGAGTCATAAACAGATCACTTTTTCTTTCTGTTGAGAATTTGTCTCTCTTTCCGTTTCTGTTTCACGTGTGCTGCTTACTGCTGTTGCTGCTACTCTTAGGCTTTCAGCATGTTTCTGTTTCTTTTTTTCTTTTTTGTTTTGCCTCGTTCCAAGCAACAACTTACTTTCGGATATACCATACACCGTCTTTTCGTAATTCAATTCAGTTTCTATTCAGACGCGAAACAACGATCATCGACTAAAGAAAGGCAACCAAAGTTATAAAAAAGTCGGAAAAGATTTAATTTCTGTTGGTGACTAATTCATCAAATTGATATCCTGGTATAAGTTAATCATTTATATTTAAAAATTATTAAAAATTAAAGACACGAGCGGAAGTTCAGTGCAATAAAAAAGTGAAAAGCAAACAGTTTTCAATATGAATTAAAATAAAATATTGACAAGAAATCTGATTCCTTCATCGACAAGTCTAGTGGAAGTCTGAAGTTAATTGGTCAATAACTTTAATTTACATTGTTGTAAAGAGAAATAAAATAAAATAAACATTTCTCATCTCGAAATAAACGCGAGGAGAAGAAAGTGAAATTTAATTTAACTGCAACTGCAAGGATACGATTTCTACTTTTATCACAGGAGTTTCATCTCATAAAGGTAATAAATTGAAGAAGCTAATTCGTGACATAAAATTTCGTGCGTTGACATCAAAGTTGTCAAAATATTTTCAATTAATTCATTCGTCATGTTACCGAATTTTAAGAAGAAGAAAAATTGAAAAATATTCATCACGATTTAACACCCAAAGTCGACAGAATTTCTCCCATGAAAGTTTTGTGAACGCAAACGAAATATTTGTAAAAACTGTCAAAAGGCGAAAACAAAAAGTGTGTGCTTGTAATTTGACTTTTATGAGCTTTACGTGGTTTATGTTGATTTTATTATTCTTCTTCTTTCGTCTTTTCCTGACGACAGCTACATAAATTTCAACGAGACGAAATTGTCGTTATAAAAAAGTTTAGCAAACTGAAATTGCTTTAATTGGAAGAATTCGAATCGTGAGAAAAATCTGCGAAATTTCAGCAGCTAGTTAAGCGATTGTCATCTAAGTTTTTCCTTTGTTGTCAAATTAAGCACAGTTCAACTTCGATTGTGTCATTTTAGATCCATTTATGTAAAATTACCAAGAAGATTTACCATTAATTTACGTGAATATTTAAATTCGCTGTTCATGAAGTCAATTCATTAAAATCTAAGGAAAATTTTATGTAATTGTGATTTAGGATGTTTAATTATTTGAAGGTTGATGAAGTTGATGAAATATCCATCATTATGGATCATAATTTTACTCTCATTGTTGCTAATACGCTCGACCGATGATATTGCGAAAATTAAGTTAAATTAAGAACTAACAAAGCTTCAGTTTCATCAGATCTCCAGCAGCTTGTGTACTTGAAAAGCTGCGGAAGTGATCATCTAATGGTTCTGGTTCAATGACAACAAAAGCCTTTAATCAAGTTGAAACAGAAACACTTTTAAGAGAATGTTCTTTCCATTGCATATTAAAAGCTCAAAAGTGCATCAATCTTAGGCCCTGACACAGCTGTGCACAAATGCAAAGGCAGAAATATTTTAACTTAAAAACATTTGGCTACTCGTCTTCGCTGGAATTTTAATTCATTCATTTTCCTTTCCAATCGAAACAACTATTTTCAATCATCAGCTCTCGTTTATGCTTTGTTTATTTGCTTAGCATGTTTTACACGAATATTTTCACTGATCTTACTAGATACTTGAGAAAATGCAATTTAATCCGCCAAAGTTTCGGGGAACTTTGAAATATTTGACACAATATTTTCCATCATTTTAAATGATGATGAAAGCTTTAACGTACCTAATTAATATCAAACTGCTTCAGATTATATTTCTAAATTTTACAGACTTTTTCTTCTCGAGTTACATTTTTAGTGGATCATTCCACTACTCAAGATTTCTTTGTTTTTTTTCTCGCTTTCATGTTTGAAGCGAATGCGGAATCGGATCATTTCACAATGAAAGTTCTGTATTGTTGTTTTCGCTATTAAAATTACTTGGCAAATCGTATATTAATTTCATTTTCCTCTCTATCTTTGCTTCTTTCTCTCTCTCTCTCCTTCTGTCTATACGAGAATAAAATTTTATTCATTTCGTCGTCTATTACTGTCATTATCAAGTTAAACTCCATAACAAAACTCTTTTTTATTGTTGTCTATCGATTTGAAGCTTTTTTAAAGAGAAAAACTGCTTTGGCTATTCCCTTGATTCATTTTTTTTATATTGAATTGTTGGATAATTGGTGGAAAAGTCGTCGAGCATGAATCAAAGATTAATAGTTTAAAGCCAAAGCAGTCAACAGGCATGAACTTTCAATATTTTGTAAGAATTGAAATCATTACTATTGTTGTCGGTCTTTTAAATTTGAGTTTTAAACATCGATTCGTTGACTCGTGATGACTCTCTTAACTCAGTTTAAATCTTTTTAAATTGAATTAAGATGTTGCAAAATGCTGTCAAAGCAATAGATCTTGAACTCACATTTAATATAAATATTGTGTGAGTGCTTAAACATGCAAATTAAACTCATAAGCCGGAACAAGAGACAAAGTGACAGTGAATGAGAAAACGTTAAATAAAAATCGTTGAATCAAATATTTATTTCCCAAAAGTGGTTTTTCTTTCTTTCTGTTTTCACTCGCCTCGACGTATGTTAATCGATCGAACCTTCGTTGTTGTATTTATACCGAAATTCACTTTCATTTTTTACTTTGAATCACCTGAATTAGCTTAGCGAAGAGAAGCTAAAGAGAGACGCACGCGAGACATGATCTTATAGCTTACGACGAATCAATGCTATTTCATGATGGAATGTTCGCCTGAGGGCAATGTTTCAATTTCTGATGTCGCTCGACTCCACCATTGAACTACTTTCAATTTCGTTAATATCTTCTATGCCTAGTTCATGCTTAATGACACCATCGAGGTGACCACTATTTAGTGAGTCAACTCATGGTCTCTTTAACAGTTCTGTTATTAATGTCTACTAATTGATATCTCTTCATCTGAATACTTACTTAGATACCACGATACTCCATTCACTTCACGAATTGATTATTAATGATCAATGCCACCAACTTCCAATTTTCTCCATGAATAACTTCAGATAAATTTTCAGCACTAATTAAGAAACAATTCGACTTGCACAAATTGGAGAAAAGAAAAGTTATGATCGAAAGTGAATATTCAAAGTAAGAAGATTTTAATTTTGGAATTTTTTTTGAATGAATTATTCGTGAATGATGTCACAAACTGTTAATGACCATTTAATTTATGTTAATTCACTTTCTTGATTTCCTTTTGCATAAATCTGACATCATTTAATAAACATTCCTTTCTTAGTTTCTTTTGTTGTTATCTACATCGATTAAAACGACTTTCATGATCGTCTCGCACCATTTCTTGAAGTCTGCTAAAATTAATCAATTTTTTCTTCACTTACCACAAAATTAATCTCCGTTTATGATCGTTTATGAAAAGTTTTCATATGAAAAACATGTTTCTCGTCGAGCAGCAAGTAAATAAGTTTCTTGCTCTGCACTTTATTTATTTTATCATGAAAAGATTCGGCAAATATGACAATGAACATAAACTATTGACTGCTCTACACATCGATCATAACTTTCTCTGTTGGACTTTCAGTTTCTTTTGTGTCGCTTCTTAATCGCCATTGATGATTTTTTTCATTTTTTCTTCAACTTTTCTCTCTTGTTTGACTCGAGCCCACCTCGTCGGATGTGATGCCTTTATGATGGTTCAGATTTTTTTTTCTTTTTGGAATAAGCTTTTGCGAAATTTTCTATGAAGAGAACAATGTTTCCATGCATGACTAAATTTCATTTACTAATTACAATGGTCGTGGTCCGAGAAAAGAAAAAAAGTTTCCATTTCTGGAAGAACAATAAAAGCAGACGATGGAAAGTGCTCGTAAAAACAGATTTCTCACTAAATACCGCCTGATGATCTTGCAGAAGTGAAAGAAGCTACAAAAAATGGTTTATGCTAAGTAGCCCACATGCATCAACAAATAACCCAGATGATTTCTATTTAAGTTGCATTAAGTTTATGCGGTTCAAGCAGCAGCTATCAAATGATGTTTCCCGCAACATAAAATATAATTTATCCTTCTCTAAATAAATTGATTTTATTCAGCAACCTTTCGACTTCTTAACAACCAAACATACATTTACAAATCGATGTCAAATCGTTTTTCGATTTAAAAGTTTTGCGGTTAATGGATTGAATTGTGACATTCGTTTGTGCTGCGTTGAGCATGGAAATAAACATATTTATGCTGAAAGTAGGTAAAGTGAGAGAGTTAACAATCAGACTCAAGTTGAGCGTAAACATTTTTTTATTATCAAATTAGTCATCAGTGAATGAAATAATTTCAGAATTTATCATTAATCTTAACATTAATTCTAATAAAAATACTTCGTTGATATCTACTTGAGGTAAGAGCGGTGTTAATAAATTATTTTTATGTTTTACCCATGTTGAGTCATTTGATTAGAATCACTAGAATTGTTTAAGGCAACATGAGACAACTTCGTCTGAATTAATTTCCATTTATTAGTTTTTTTCGTCTGCAAATTCAAATTGAAATTTTCAATGGCGTGGCGTGTGGCATGTTTAAACTGTTTTCACAATGTTCGGCTCGCCAAACTTCACTCCCTCTAAATTCTGACACATCCAACAATTAATGAACTCTCGTTTAACGACGTCAAATCGCATTCAAAACAGAAATAAAGTTTCATTCTATGCAAAAAAATTGTAATTTCTATATTTATGATATCGACTTGAATAATGCTGTTCGCGGTTTCAAGCCGCTAATAACAATGATTTCATGTTTTTTTGTCATGAGCTGAACAGTCTCCGATCGACAAAGCCAACGCCACTCCTTTTCATACAACTCAAGCAAATAATTTGTTTACTGATCGCAAAAGTCTATCTGCCCATTGTCATGTAAATGATCGAAGTTTGAGTAACAGTTTCGTTTATTTGTATAGATATCATAATTGCAGATCGTGAGTTCACTCAGCACGCGTGGTATGAACAACAACTTATTAATCATGAAGGATAGATTAAAATATTAAAAATTCTAGAACGTCGTTTTACTTTGAAATGTTCACAAGTAACTTTTGTAATACTAAAAACAGTTTGAACAAGGACGAATTTTTTGTGTTGCTTAGTCAATTTCTTGACTATTTTGAATGACTGCAAAATATCCGCATGTGATTTCATTATGAAATTATTGAATAATCGGTGACTATGTTATGAATCGCCTTCCGAAAGCTTGAAAATTTATTGAGAATGGTCAACTCTCACCCTCTTTCTCTATTCATTATTAATTATATAAGTACAAGACAAGTCTAATGAGATAATCAGACCAGTTTATAGTAGTTTTATGCATATTACTCACACCTCGTGATGTTTTCCTCGTCTCTAAAGTCATGCGTGAAGCTTGTTACTGTCCAACCTAAAGACGGGTTTTCAATTACAACTAACGAAATAAAATTTTTCTTTTTAAATGCCTTTATCGATTACACCATCAATATTGGAAAACGCTAAATCGCCAATGATAATTTTTTCTTCGTTCGTAATCGAAAATAAGTCAAAAAAGCAATAAAGTTGTCATTTGATTGAAAGACTGATTTTAATTGGGATTGATATCAATAAATTGAAAGTGATATTAACTGAATGATCGAAAGTTTCACTTGTTTGTGTTCAATTTGAACTATTTAAGACCTAACGAGTTATAAAAAGTGAAAGGTCGATATGAAAGGGTTTATAAAAATTCTAATGTCGCTCTAATGTTGCAATCGAATCGATATTTATTTCAATCAGATTATTAAAACAAAACTAAAAATATTAAATTCAAAACCTTAACTCATTGCGATATTTTTCTATAAAAACACAAATTAAATCGCACGTTCACGTTGTGGATGTGAACTCAATTGATTGCACGTTTTCAAATAATTTGAGTTTGAAATTCAATTTTGGGTTACTAAAATGATTTTCCGTGACTTTTTAATTGAGATGAAATTATTTCATTTACGAGCATAAGATATTTAATTGCTAAGCGCAATGTTTCGTAAATTATTTCATAAGATTTAAGACAAAGCATTCTTATACGATGATGATGCAATCTTTATTCTAGTTAATCATGTATTCAAAAGCATAATAACAGTGTCATGAAGAAATTCGAACGTAATGTAAGGAAACATGTTGACATAAAGCGACGAAAAATAAATTCGTCAGCTAATTCAGAGTCAACACACAACATGATTTAATTTTTCGCAGGAAGTTGTGACCAGAATCTCTGATGTTGTTTTGAGAAAATAAATTACGTTGCATGAGAAATGATTGATCTGATCGAAATTTAATTACACGTGAGTTATGATCATTTGTTGTTAAAATGAACTTGAGTCGATGTTGTGCATGTGGTTATGAGAAAGTTTAATGATCTTTGATCATGTTCTTTCACTTTCATTGAATTGTTTCTTCACAAATATGGGAAGTCTGGCAAAAGAAAATTAGTGAATCAAGCGCGATTAAATCAAAACAATTTCGGAAATTACATTGCAGTAATCACAAAAAGGTTTCGTCTTATGAAAAGATAGTTTCACACTTCAATTACCATTGAAAAGCTTTTTTACATTCATCCGTTTGTTCTGACCAGGAATTCCATTTCAGTTATTTCTTTCGATGTTGCATGAAATGAAATATCTCATTGGTAGCAGCTATAAAATATTTGCCGCATAACATCATTAAATACGTTACAATAATGAAGTCATTACGTGTTACAAACAATTTTCTCAGTCTTCTTATAAATGCTGTTAGATGCCTACAGAGACTGTAATAACTTATTGACTTTGTGGGCATCACAATCTCGTAACTTTTGGTGAACTAAACGCAAGCCTCAAGGACGAATAAAAATCTAAATTTGGTTGTTAGAAACTAACGAAGAGTATGAAGAAATTAAAATTACTCATCAAGAGAAACAGAAATTAAATATTTTGTCTATTGATGACAAATGCGAGGGTTTTAATCTTCACATTATGACAGATTGAGGATTGTCTTGGTTAATGCTTGAGGTTTAAAGCACGCAGATTATTTGATTCTTTTGCAAATGTCAAAATAATCTCTTTTCCCACATCATGAATATCTGAAGCGTTAATGCAATGCAAATTGTTTTATTCTGCTAACGAATGAAAGAAACCAAATGCAACAGCAGTTAAAATCGAATTAAACTTTCTTCATCTTGAAGAAGATTAAATTTGTAATAATTTATTTTCACTTACAAAATTTGTTAATTCTCGTCAAGAAATCGAATTTTTCTTCATCTTAAAAAGAAATTTCATTCGCTGCATAAGTTTTGAAGGAAAAAAAATTAAAGTTTTCTGCTGCTTTTGATTATCGTTGCTCTGCATGTTGATTTTATTCTCGCATGCTGCAGGTGAATTTATTGCATGTAGCCGTGTTTCCAAGCACTAAACATTCTTCTTTAAAAATTTTTATTTTCACATTTTTGAATGGCAGTGAAACTTTAAAAATGTTCAACTTTAAACGCTTTTCGATCGCATTTGTGAATTGTGACATTAAATTTTATTTATGGCACAGTTTTGATTCTCCTTCATATCAACTTGAGCACTTTAATGATTTTATTTTCATTCAAAATCGCCGGTTTTGATTTTGCAGACAAGTGTTGAATATGTGAGGAGAAAGTTGATGTAAGCACATGCTCACAATTTCATATTTCTTGGCAATAATTTAATAATTTGCTTGAGCATCAAGCATCATAAATATGTTACGAATTTCTTTCATTCCAAGATGTTCAGCACAAATTTTCTTTGTTGCTTCATTAAGCTTCAGTCGAGTGCAGGAAAAATTGGGGGAATCAAAGCGTTGAGAAACTAACAAAAACACTCAAATGAGACGCTTATCTTGTTAATTTATCTTTCAAGTTGAAAATGAAAAAAAGCTCTCGAGTTAAATTTGCATGAAGGGGAATTTTGTTAAATTGATTTCTATGGGAAAGCGGTAATGAACTTCCAAAAAAAGTAGATTTTCACACGAATATTTCTTTCTCCTTTCAAAGTGAAGACAACAACAATACATTTAAAAGAAAATGACAAATATTTAAGAAATCTAATTTGTTAATTTATTGCTTTTACCGCAACCAAAGATGTAATCACAACATTCCAGCCTTAAGCTATAAATCGGATTTCAAACAAAACGAAGCGACGTGCAACGATCTACATTCAAATTTCTTTTCTGTTTTCCATCAGTTAACATTTCGTTGAGTCATTGAAAGATTGTACATACTTAAGTAATGTTCCACTCATTCACAAGCAGAGAGAAATTGTGGTGACAAGAAAAAAGCACACAATAATGAAACCGAAATTAAAATAATAAAAAAAAACTAAGTAACTAATGATTTTTATCTATCTACACACTTCGTCATGGAGAAATGCGATCAAATTTCATTTGTTTTAATTGCATGTTGTACAATCGAAAGCTTTTCATTATTTTAAATAGTTTCAAATTCAACCTGATTGCTTGTTAGCAGATCGATTTTTGAGACAATATCAGGTGTTAAATATTAGAGTGGAAATAAGAAAGAAATGGATGATCACGATCATCGAAGATGGTGAAAGTTGTTGATTCAATTCACATCAACAATAGATCGTTGTACATAATAAGCGTTAAACGAGAGACGCTTCGGAAGTGCTCTGATTTTATAACTTCTTACATCACCGTCTTTAATAACTTTTCCTTTCATTAAATTTCGTTACAGAATGAGATTCCTCAATAAACAATTGACGCTAACGATTGCGTTAATTTATGTTTGCATCACTGTGAATGGCGAGCGATGGTCGAGGCAGCTTCATCCAAATGCACCCGTAACAGCAAATGATTGGGTGCCGATTCGTAATGGGAAAACAATAAATTTCAACCAAGATTTGTTAGCAGCACCTCAAACTCAATACCAATTTTTTGCTGAGCCTTTGAACAACCGTTTTGGTCTTCAACAGGCACATCCAGTTCACATAAGTCATCCCGTTCCATCTCCATCTGAAATTAATAATTTTGCTGTTCAAAATCCTCCACCCTTCCAATATTTGAGCAACCCTCAGAAAACGAGAACAGTTCAAACATTTGGTGGTCCATTGAATAACAAACCAATCGCTGAACCACTCGTTCAGAACCCTCCACCATTCCAGTACATGCAAGAAGTTCAACGTGGACCACATGTTCGTCATTATCAATCACAACCAATCCCAAAATCTATTCAAAGCTTCCCACCAAATACTCAGCCAACGTTCCAACAGACTCGTACGCCACAATTCCAAAAATCTCAATCGCCACCTCCGTTCCAGTCAATCCCAACACCTCCACCATTTTATCAACTTGAAACTGAACCACAGCCACAAACTGAAGATCAAGTTCAATTGCTTTATGTTCCATTCAATTCATTGTATCAACAACAACAGCAAAATCAGCAGCAATCACCGCGGGGATCTTTCGACGAAACAAAAACCAATCGCTTCAATATTTTGAATCAACCCGTTAGTGCTTCACTCATCAATGATTTTTATTCGCAAAATGAAGTTCAAGAGTTTGCTGAGAAGCCAATTACAACAAAGAAACCTGTCACAACAAGACGACCTACAATCGCTCCAGTTACTTCAAGTTTGAAGCCAACAACTCCGTTCGAAAGCGTTACGAAGCCGAAACCTCATCAGCCTCCATTGTCAATGTTTGTTGCTATTGACAAGTTCAAGGGAAAGGCTACTGAAGCTGATGTGTTGAATACTTTAAAACATTCAAACAGTATTGACGTTATGGATTCGATAACAAGTGGAAATGCACCGAAAGTATTTATTGGACCATCTGGAATGCCTCCGCCAAGTGGTTACGAAAAGTTTGACTTGCCTTATCTATCAAGCATTGAAGGAACGAGATATGAACGAAAGATTGAACAGTTGCCATTCTTCGTTGCACCTTTGAGTTATCGAACACCACCAGGCTTCTCAAAAATTCCACTCCCTGCACCTCATGTCGGTTCTGTTGTTGTAAATCAACCTCCTAATGAAATTGAGAAAGAAGAAAGTTTAGGATTAACTCAAGAAGCATATTATACGAAACAACCAGTTACGACGGTTACACAGAATATAGAGACAAGCCCGAAGACACATCAGAAGATTTCATTGACTTCAGGTTTCAATTACAGTCCAAATGGAGACGTTCAATTAATCAGAAACGAGTATACATTCCCGACATTATCTCCATCACGAAGCACAGCACCACCAACTTTCCAAACACAATCGAGAACAGTTTTCACAACACCACGACCATCATTTGCTGCTCAAACTGCTTCACCTTCGACAGCTGAAACGCCTCTTACTAAAGTTGCTTACAAACATATTGAAGAACAACGTAATTATGGTCATTCATCATATAACCCAACAACAACAACACGAATTCCCGTTACAAGATCGAAATTGGAAAATTTCCCAACATCGCCACGTTCCACAGCACGTGCGTCATCAACGCAAAAACCAAAATCGTATGTCGAATTGGAAGAACATAAAATCGTTAATGAAGAATATTTTGGTGTTGAAAAAGAAAGACGTCCAACATTCTCGTTCAAATTCGGAACGGAAGTTGATAAGCCATCAGCAAACTTTAATTTCCGTCCAATCCCCAACTTTAATTTCGATGAAAATGATTATGAAACAACAAGAAAGCCAAGAGTGAAGACAACAACAACAACAACAACTAAAACAACCCCAGAGACAACAAGAAAAAGTGTTTCGCAATTCTCATTCCCTTCATCAACGTTCGCTCCGACTCCATCCTTCGATATCAGTCCAACAGTTTCTGTTATTGAAAATTCAGAAGTTTTTGGTGGAACTGATGGAAATTTCTTTGAATTCCGTTCAACTCCACGTCCCACAACACAAGAGTACACTCATAACAGATTTAATCTTGGAAATGAACAAACTTACACACAAAACAATCTTTACACGCCATCGCAATATTCTCAAGAGGTGACTGACATCGTTAAAGAACCTGAAAATTATGTCACAAATGATGACATACAAACAACAGACAATCCTGATTACACTTTACCATCTGAACTTCCACAAATTAGTCCACAATTACCAGGTTGGATAAATTCACTTACGGAAGATAAATGGATGCAAAAGTCGAATATTACAGAAGAACCTTCAACAACAACGACACCGGCAACGACAACGACAACTTCAACTCGTCGTCCAATAAATCGTGGAAGTCGAAGACCTGTAACGAGTTCATATCGTTCAACTTCAAGTGACACGACAAGTGAAAGACGCCAACCAACAGCTCGACGTCGTCCCACGCAATACACGTCGAGATCTTCAATATCATCAACTGAAGCTTCATTCCCATCTAGAAGTGAAACTTCATTCCCCACTAGGTCAACAGTTAGTCGTGGATCGAAAGTGAAGTATAGTCCGTCGGCTGAAGAACGGTCAAGGTTCCGAACACGATCACGAACACCAGTTAAAAAGGAGGAAGAAAATATTGCATATCAACGAGACGTATTAAATCAAAACTATCCATCTTCGGTTCGTCCCATCATTCAACAGCAAGAATCAACAACTGAGAAGTTTGTTGAAAGTATTCATATTCATAATGAACCTTCTTCGACACCAACAGCTGAACATATCATCAATGATTATAATGCACCTCTTGAAAGCGTGGAAGTAATTCCACTTGGCGGTAATTCAAATGATAATAGTGAACATCGTTTTAAATCACCAACATATTATGAAGACACTTTTGATACCACAACAGTCACTACAACATCATCATCAACTCAAGAAACTTCACTCCCAAGCAATCACAAACAATTCTCGAATAGTTTTGTAGGATTGCCAGAACAAGTTGACATTCCACAACATAAAACTGTCGCTCATAGACTTAAAGGAAACTTTAATTACAAACATCGTAACATTGATGCATTTTACAACTCACATGATTCGACTACACAAAAACCTGATAATGAAGATGATGAAATATTGATTACAGTTCCAACGACTCAATCGACTCCAAGAGAGACAACAACTGTTGAGATAACGCAGTCACCAATTCCCAGACGGTCAAATTTCCCAAGACGTCGCTTACCCTTTTCAACGACAACAACTGAGTCAACAATTTCGCCTGATACCGAATCATCGACAGAATATTCAGTAAGAATTTATTTCTTTATTTATAGAATGATTTTAAAAACCCTTTTTAATTTTTGCTTTTTGACAGAGTCGACAAAAGACAAGAAAGGAAAATGTTGTTGTAGTAAAAAAAATTAGAGGACGCGTTCGTCAAACAACAACAACAACAGAAGGTCCTGAAACAACACGTCGTTCAGTTGCTGTGAGAACTCGTGCATCATATAATCGAAACTCTAACAGAGAATCAACGAGAAACCGAGAAGCTGAAACATCAAATGAAGAATATAAAGTAAGATTTCTTCGTTTTTCCCTATAAATATTTTATTAAAATTTAATTTTCTTCAGCCACGATTCCGCATTCGCGAAAATACTTCACGTTTCCGTTTAGAAACTCAAGAGAGTCAATGGTCAGCGGGCTACAATCAAAACTCTTTCCAACCTTTGGATGGAGATAAATTGAAGTCATTTAAAAGCACTGAAATTGATGATGAACAAGAAATTGTAACTGCCCGACCCGAAGGCGAAAAGGTTTGATATGTCACATTATTATTGAAATCGTTAGTTTTATATCTGTCATTCTAGGACAATTATCTCTTCAACGTGTCTGCGAGTGTTTTACCCACTAAAGCAGAAAAGACAAGCAGTGAAAACGACGATTCTATTAACGTGATTACCACAACGACGGAGAAAGAAACTATCCTTGAAAAGAAAATTAAGGACGACGAGTAAGATAATTTCGTTTCATACATTTCGATTTTAAATAAAGTTTTCTTCATTATTCACAGTGACCTCGGATCAAGCTTTGAGAAATTTGTGAAGGATGTTCTAGAAGATATTGAAGATGAAGAAGTAAAGACAGACACAAAAATTGAAAAGAAACCCATAGTGAATGATAAGAAAGCTGGAAGACGTGGCGTATGGAAAAGAGTGAAGGTACGACCAGCCGATGGATTTGAAACTGCTGAGACACAAAATATTGGAAAACATTTGTACAATGCTGTCACTGACAATAATAAGAAGGAAAATGAGAAGCATAAACAACAAGAAACAACTACAGAAAAGAAAGATTTGATTGATACAACAACGACACAAGAACCCTTAGAACATGTGTTTAGTGAAACAACAACTTTGGAACCTTCTACAGAATCACCAAAAACAGGAATGTTCGACGAAGCAAGAAAAGCTTTGAGTGAGTTGTTTTCTGATGAAGATTCAGATGATGGCGTAAACATGGAACAAGCCGATGATAAGCTTGAAGCTCTCATAGACAGCACAACTACACAAATTCCTACAACTGAATATCCAACTACATTCACCTCTGCTGTGAAATCAGAAGAATCCGTAGTTATGTCTAACTCAAAGCAAGTTAAAACAAGTACGAGTCAAAAAGTTACAGGAGAGATATGCTACAGAGGACGATGTATCAAGACAGAAGAATAAAAATAAAATCTATCGTTAACATTAGGATTCTATTTATTGTAGTTGTAGCTGTTAGAAAGCTTTCATTCATTTCAAATCTTTTACTAAGCAATAGAAATTATTTTGATGTGTCATTTTTAACGAAAAAAAATTTTAACAGAAAATATTTAAGAAGATTTTCCGAAAACTTTGTAAATAAAAAAGTATCGAATAAGAAAATAATAAAAACTTTAAAACGATCAAGACATAAAAGTAGAAAATACAAATGTCATAGATTGTATTAATACAATGTGTTAGAAAAAAGTTGATCTTGAAACTTTACGTGATGAAAACACGTAAGAAATTTCTTTCATCCATGTTTCAACATCATTCTTTGATAAAAAGCTTTTAATAAAAAAGTAAATTTACAAAAATTTTATGACTTTTAATGTTTTTATATGGATGCATATCAAATTGTTGTGCTTCATAAAATACTTTCTCGAAAACTTTACGCGTTTCTAGAAATGGAGGACAATTGTAATGAAGGTTTCCCTCTGTAAAAAATATTGGAAGCCTTTCTAGTGGCAACAAAAATGATATCAACAAATCTAATATCATGTAATAATCTTTTCCACCCCACAATCTGGTGGTAGCGGATATTTGTGTGAATTTTTCGATTTTTCCATTGCAATGAGAGTTGAAGGAAGTGCAAGTTCACCAGGATCGATTTGAACATGAAGATCATCAAATATCTTCGCAAATATGTAAATTCTGAAATAACAATTGAGGAATGATGTTGAATGACTTTGAAATTACTCTGAATCTATTTCTTTGAATTTATTTTAGTATTATGTAAAAATTCTAAGCACAAATAAACGAACTTAATATTTGTGTGGTCGAATTGGTCTTTCTGGATCAAAAAGTTTTGGATCTTTAAAGAATTGAACGTCTTTAGTTACTGTACCCATCAATACACTTTTTTGAGCTTTGACTATTTCTTGTTCGACTTTCCTCTGCATTTTCTTGCATAACCCAGTTATGTGCCTTCCATAAATCCTTCCAGTAAATGGTGATTGAAATTGGGAGAGCAACTTAACGTTTTTATAGTCCGGCGATATTTGGTGTTTGCATAATACACACTGAACTCTTTCTTTGCGAAAAGGATTTTCCATTCTTACTGGTAAATCACTTTCATCTGTGGAACTTTCTGTAGATTCTGAGCTGGTAGCTTCCGCAACCGATGATGAGAAACGAAGAAGTTCTTTTCGATTTCGATCTAAATATTAAGGAAATTCAATTTTACTTTTAAATTTTCAAATCAATCCAATTCACTTACGAATTATAATTGGTCTAAAAAAGGTTCGGAGAAGCATTTTTAACCCTTATTTATTCTATTATTTATTTATTTTGTAAGAAACGATTCGAATGTTATTGTAATCGAAAAGTTTCACTTGTCATGCAAAACAAGACCTTAAAAACATCTATGTAAAATTAAAGTGTCTTCATATATGAAATTTACGTAAAGATTTGTACGTTTTACGTAACGGAAGTACCTAACTTTGTATGGCAGTTTGACGTCAAAATTTAGAGAAAGTTTTATACCCCGCTTTACAGAATCGCTTCAGTATTTTCAACTTGAATCTTATTTCAATTTCCTTAATTTCTTCATCAAGTTACTGTGTAATATTGCTTTTAATTTAAAATCTCTGTGCATTCCGGAAAACAGAAAAAAATTCTTATTGGAAATAGAAACTTTTCTACGTAAATTCGGCCCTGTTTAGATGTTTACGTGATTTTCTTCACTTTGCGTATTTTTTTGTTCAGAGAAAACAGAAAAAGAAATAAAATTTATCAAATTGATTTTTATTGTAAAATCCTGCTGATATTAGGAAAAAATGTCAAGCCCAAGAATAATGGTCTTTCGACCAACATGGGAAGAGTTTCAAAACTTCCCAGAATACATTAAATATATGGAAAAATGTGGAGCGCACCTAGCAGGATTAGCGAAAGTAAATTTTTATTATTTACTTCGAGTTGAAGACAAAAACAGCAATTCTGATATTTTCTCATGAAATTTTAACAGATTATTCCTCCAGCTGAATGGATTCCAAGGAAATCAGGATACAGTTTAGATGATATAAACATCACAATAAAAAGCCCGATTCTTCAATTTGTCACGGGAAAACAAGGATTTTATCAGCAATTCAATGTTCAAAAAAAGCCTATGACTGTGAAAGAATATTATAAAAAAGCTTCATCAGAACGCTACTCAACGCCAAAATACTTTGATTATGAAGACTTGGAGAGGAAGTTTTGGAAGAATGTGACTTACATTCAACCAATTTATGGTAAGTTGTAAACAATAAAGTTAAACGAATTAAAAATATAAAATGGATTTGAATTTTAGGTGCTGATGTCAGTGGAACTCTCACAGATGAAGATGTGACAAGTTTCAATATAAATAGACTGGGATCAATTTTAGATTATGTGGAGAAAGACTATCACAAAGCCATTTCAGGTGTTAATACAAGTTACTTATACTTTGGAATGTGGAAGACAACATTTGCATGGCACACAGAAGATATGGACTTATATTCGATTAATTATCTTCATTTTGGTGCACCAAAGACATGGTACGCAATTCCACCGTCAGATGGTCGAAAGATTGAAAAACTTGCGAATATGACATTTCGTGAACATTATAATGAATGCTCAGCGTTTCTGCGTCACAAGATGACACTAATAAGTCCGCAAGTTCTAAAGCAACATAATATTCCGTTCAACAAAATTACGCAAGAGCCTGGGGAGATTATGATCACATTTCCATTCGGTTATCATGCCGGATTCAATCATGGGTTCAACTGTGCCGAAAGCACAAACTTTGCATCAGAGAGATGGATTGAATATGGCAAAAGAGCTTCACAATGTCACTGCCGAAAAGATATGGTGAAGATTTCAATGGAAACTTTCGTCAGACGATTTCAACCAGAACGTTATGAAAATTGGCTTAATGGAAAAGATTTCGGGTGTCATCCGGAAGAGCCGGGAAAAGTTTGTGCAGCACCAATGCCAATTCTTAATAAAAAGCTTATGATGTAAGTTAAATAATTTCTTAACTTAAAATGCAAGACGTTTAATTCGAAAACATTTTTAGGGAAATACAGAAACGTGGATGTGCGCCGATAAAAATGAAGAAAAAAAGGTGAGAGAAAGCTTTTATCGAAAGATGAATATAAATTAATGTTTAATGGATATTTTTAGGAAATCGAAATTAAAGAGTGATAGTGACAGCGAAGTAAACAATGATTGCAAAATTCCTAAGAAAGAAATCCCATCAACCTCACCTGCGTCTTGTTCATCATCACCAACTTCTTCATCTGCTGATCAATCTCCGATAAAAATTGAGAAAGAAGACAACGATTGCTGGTATCAGCTTGAAGATGGTGGTGAAATTAAAGATCTCTTGCCAGCCGGAATGATCAAAAATTCATCCAAACTGCGATTTGATGTCAAAGAAATTTCATTAAGTGAAGATTTATAAGTGGAAATTTTATATTTTTTCACTTTTTTCACTTCAATTCCTGTCATAATAGATTGAAATGAAATCGATTAGAATCAAAATATTGCAATGCAAAATGTCCACCAGCAGTTTAAAATTTAAGCTTTGCAGTTTTCTGAATGAATCATGAAATATGATTTAAAACAAAAGTCACTGATAAACAGAAGAAAAAATCACTTTCACAATCTTTTACCCTAAACGACATAAAAACAAAAGAAACAGAAAAAGAAATTTAGTAAATTTTTTTTATTAATATTTAATTTATTAGCGTAAAAAAAATATATTTTGTTTTCACAGTTCAAATACAAAACAAAAACAGATAAAAACTTTGATTTCTTAGACAGATACTTGATCTCATGTCATCTTGTTAAGACGACAACGATCGTCACTGGTCGATATTGCTTTGATGTGACAATACAGAATTTAAAATTAATAGTCGATTATTTTGCAATGTTGTCATATTTTGCGTTATTTATTCTTGGAGGTATAAAAATCAAACAGGAAACTGAGTTGAAAAATAAGAATAGTGAAACGAATTTTCAGGTAGATCCCGAAAGATTAATTATTCCTCCAGGTCAATGTCTTGCTCCTTTTTACGTCTCTGTTTCTAGGTTCACTTAATTATTTCTTAATTAATTTTCATTTATTATTTTCTTTTCTCTTCCAAAAATATCACATTTTTTATCGCATTGATGAAAAATAGCTTCATAAGGTTTTAGAAGAATTAAAATAAAACAATCTTTGATTCAACAAAAAAAAAGTTTAGGTAACTAGAAATTCTATAAGTGTAAAAGATAATCATAGTGTCAAGAAAAAACTACTGCGTGGGTGGAGAATGAAAATTGTTCATGATTAATTTAGCAAAATAAAATTTCACTTTAGATTATTACGAAACTGAATGGAAGAAAAGAAACAAAAAGTTTTTAAAATCTAAATATTTAACTCTTATTCGTAACTGTTTAGTGAATCAATCATCTGTGAGCAACAATCTCTCATGACTAGACCTTGTTTGTATGAGTTCTTGTGTTTTTAAGAAAGTTTATGTCAAATATTTCATCCTCGTTTTCATCGGAAGACTCTTCAAGCCAATTAGATCTTCCCAGAGGTTCCACTTCACTTCTGTCTTTTGCACTGGATGCGCCATACTTTATTTCAGCTCGAGATTTACGTAAACTAAAAATATAACAAGAACAAAATAATTCAACATGAAATTTTGTGATGAGATATTGGTGAGTAAGAATATAAACTTACCGAAGAGCTTTGAAGATAATCACTGAAATTACTGATAAACTTGACAAAACTAGAAGAATGAAATAATATTTCATGTTTCCTATTGAATTTTCATCAGGAATCTTTGCCATTTTCGAAGGATCAAAAGGATTTTCTTTGGTTCCAAGATCTGCCTCATTGTTGTGACTTTCTACTGTAATTTTGTTTTCTGTACTATCAGTCTTCGTGGTTGATTTATCATTTGTTGATAAGGAATTCATTGGAACTTCATTATTTATCGTATTATTTGCAACATCAACAGCTATTGTATTTCCTACAACGATTATAGCAGTAAACAAAAATGAATACCAAATTCTATTCATTGTTTCGCTATACACCAAGCAATTTCGATATAATGTGGTCTAAAAGAATAAAAAATATATTTTTTGTGATTGATGACTATTTGTAAAATAAAAAACATCTGAACGTACTCCTTTCATTCGTAATCCGAGCAGACCGAATTCAGTTTTTCATGATTCTCAAGAGAATCAAAAAGTCATGAAAACTGGAGAATCACTTGATTCATTTATAACTCTTTAAATCAAATCAAAACAGGACAATGTCAAATCAGGATAGATATTTTTATTAAGATCTTTTCTAAATATTTTGGCGCTTTTGCAAAGATGTATCTACTTTGCTTTACTTGCTATAAAATTGCTATAAAAAGCAAAAAGTGTTCCTACACCTGAATGTTTACAAATTTGTAATTTTCAAGAAGAAATAAAACTAATATTGTTAAATTATGACACAACGTGCTGGAGTTGGTGCAATTCACAAGCAAAAGCTTGAAGCCGAAAGATATGTATAAAGATAAAGGAATTGAAATTTGGGAAAATCAATTCTAGCAAATGACGAAACAAATGAACTGTCTGAAAGCGCTATCTTCAATGAGTTAATTAAAAGAAGAAATCCCAGTTGGGCGATTGGACAAGCAGGTGAGATTCTGAACTTTGATTTCTGGAAAATTTATTGTGAACATTAAAAAAATTGTTTATTACAGGTCATGACGAGGCGAGCATGACAACATCACCATTAAAAGGGAATGAAGCTGTTTATACCTTTAGATGCTTATGATAACCTTAAAACAAGAATTCCCAACATTGATGCTCAAGTTCGCACAGAGGAATATGAACACGCATTTGTAGGAAAAATTGTCTCAGGTTGGCTTAATTTAAAAAAGACAAGAAACACAATAAAAATTGACAAACATATAAAAAGATAATTAAAATATATTTAATTAATTTTAACATGAAATATCGAAATTTTATTTCAGTTTTTTTGTTATGAATTCGTATTCAACGATTTGTTATGAAAAAAGTGATATGGCAGGGGGAATTCGNTGGCAGGTTCAATTCGGTCTGGATAGGGAATATAATCAAATTTATTAACATCCCGACACCAATCGGAAACATTTCGTTTCTTCATGATGATTTCGCCCTTGTGAATAAAAGTATTGCCTTCATCTTTGTACTGGTAATCTTCGAATGCTCTATAGCGTATATTGTTAAACTCATCCTCAAACAGGTCTTTTAGAGATGATTCAGTTTGGAAGTAAGTCAATCTATCGAGTCCTTTTAATTCAATAAATTGTAGTCTGCTTGCTACTGTGCGGATAAGATCAATTGTTTCATCCTGAAAGATAAAAGTATCGAATTCAAAATTCAAATGAGTTAATTTAGGATGGCCATTGACAATTTGTTGCAGATCTTCATGATAAACTTCAACCAACTTTGATAACATTATTCGCTCGAGATTCGGACAAACATTGAGAAGTGTGAGAAGCGATCTTGTGGTATTGGCTGAATCGTCATAAATATCGGTCACAATGATTTCCTTAAGCTTCTCATGTCTTAGATTTTCATTGATTACCAAACTATCTTCTTCTGACCAGTAGTGGCAATTGAAAACAATCGACTCAAGATTGGGAAAGTTTTCTAAAATTGTGTTAATGGTACTGATCGAGCGATTGAAAATTCTAATTTGCTTGAGATTCCGGAAGTTTTGGCTCAATTGAATGAAGAATTCTGGTGAAATTTTTTCGGGCTTGTATAAAAGTGTTAACTTTTCAATCATTAAATGCATTCTGCTCAACTCGTGGAGATGATTACACTCATGAATTTTATCAGACTTTAGCTGAAGTTCCTTTAAATGTGTGAGGTATTTAAGAGATTCAAAGACATGACAAGGCATAATAAGATCGACGCACATTTTTGCTACTTCGAGATTTTTCAATTCACAGATTGCCGTAAAAATTTCATCATCAATTAAATTATATTGAAAATCGATGTAACGAAGTCTCGGCTGCTGCCGCAAAATCAAAGGAAGATTTATAAATTTCGAATTGATTAATTCCGAATCGTTATATTCCTTGTTGATCTTTAAATGTTCAAGTTTGAGATGATCGAAATTAAGTTTATCATAAGATATTTCAAGCATCTTAATGTTAGCTTGTTGATTGAAGAACTGTTGCAAACCTTTGTCAACATCACGAATTGAAATAATTGCTTCTCTTATTGTATCTTTTGGTAATCTGTTGAGGATATTCAAGCAGATGGAGCCATTCATTATCGTCAACTTTTTCAGTTTGTATAAGTTAAGCTCAGAAATACTTTTAATCGGTCCGATATTCACTTCAATGTCCTCCAGTGTCAGATTTTCCACGTTAGGAACGCAATCTAATATTCTTCTCAACTCCGATTCCAGCAAAATTAATCTCCGTNACGACGCTCTTCCGATCTACATCACGAATTGAAATAATTGCTTCTCTTATTGTATCTTTTGGTAATCTGTTGAGGATATTCAAGCAGATGGAGCCATTCATTATCGTTAACTTCTTAAGTTTGTATAAGTTGAGCTCAGAAATATTTTCATCCGGGTTGATCACTTTAATGTCCTCCAGTGTCAGATTTTCCACGTTAGGAACGCAATCTAATATTCTTCTCAACTCCGATTCCAGCAAAATTAATCTCCGTAATTTAAACTTTTTTATTCTTTTTCCGAATTTTAGCATCACATTTTTAATAGCATACGTATCCATGTTCTTTATCATTGCATACAAGCCATGATAGATTGTCAGATCTTCAAACTCACGAGAAGAGTTGACGATTGAAGAGCGAATTTCCTCGTCACAAATCTATGAAAGATATTTTATGAACATTCAGTTAATTAGGTATATTCTTTTTCTTTGGTATAGTTACCTGCGAATATGAAAGTTCCAATGGATGACAGTCTCGTTCCACGACACACATTAATTCATAAAATCTTCTGCACACTTGAAAAACGTTTTTACGTGATGAAATGTTGACATAACTGAAGATGTGAAGAAATATTTCATCCGGTAGGTTTAATATGTGAATTTCTTTCAAATCTGAGTGTTGACTCATTTATTTATGGCCTTTTTGCTTTTAATTAGCACGAAATTCCTTCTAAGATATTTTCTAAATATTTTGGCGCCTTTGCAAGATGTAGTGTACTTTGATTCACAAAGTAAGCTTTGCTCCACTTGCTATAAAATTGCTATAAGGAACACAAAGATGTTGCTACACCTGAATGTTTACAAATTTGTAATTTTCAAGAGGGAATAAAATTAGCATTAAATTATGAGACGACGTTCTGGAATTGGTGGAATTCGAATGAAATTGAAGATTTTAGACCTAATAGAAATTTCACATAACGTTTGATTTTTTGAATTTCAGTCAATTTTAAATAGATAATAAATTTAACGTCTTTTTAAATTTTTTTAAAAACCATCCCTAAATGATGTCACATGAAAAATGTAAACATTAAGTCGATTCAATAAATTTCTTATTTACAAGTAATTTAAAAAAAGATTAAAAATTGTCATTTCCTACATCCTCAACTTTTAAAATAAGTTGTAAGTATTTGTATTAAAGGTTTTTCTCATCATTAAATCATAAAATAAACATTTATTTCTTACTAAAAGCTTTCAAAAAATGGATTTAAAAATTTCAAAAAAGGTTTATTTAAAATTTCATTATTTGCACTGATTATTTCACTTCATGCACATGGAATTACAATTTTAACTTTTCAGGCAGCTCGAAGAAGACGTCAAAGATTAAAACGAAAAGGTTTGTCGGCGGAAAACATTTCGGAAGAAAATCAATTTGAAGAAATTTCAAAGGAAGGAAAAGAAGAAGAAAAGCAGGGAAATATGAATAAAGTTAATGAGAAATCAAAGGAACAAATCTTGGCAGAACGTCAAGCGAAGAAGACTGCAAAGATGCAAGGCAAGAAAAAGGATAATGCAATCGTTTCAAGTCCTAAAAATGAGGTAAAACTTGTTGCAACGACGGCACCATCACCGAATAAAACTGCCGAGCAGAATTCATCGCATTCAACAACATCTAAAGAAGTTAATAGACAAGAAACTGAGAAAAGTAGAGATCAAGTTCATTCAGAACGTGAAGCACGAAAACTAGCAAAACAAGCAGCAAAGAAGAAAGGAGAAAATTTAAATCAAGAAAAAGAAAAAAATCCGATAATGAAAACAAATTCCGATGTTGAACTGGCAGTAAAAATGGAGAATCTTCACATCGCTGATGACACAATAAATTTAGAAACTTCATTAACAAAAGCAAAACCAGCAACAAAAGCAGAACGACGTGCAATTCAAGAAGCTCAACGAGCTGCTAAGACAAAGTTAGTCGAAGATAAGAAAGCGATTGTTTCAAAACCAAAAGCAGTTGTCGAGTCACCTAAAGTGAGCACAAAACCAACACCGGCAGTAGCTGTAACAAAGAGTGGAAGTATCACAATAGCAAAGTCAACAGCCGTCCATAAAGTTAAATTATTTAAACATCTTTATGCTGATAAATGTGATTTGAATATTAAAGTAAATCAACAACTTCATCCAGCTATAATTAAATTGGGACTTCAATATGCAAATGACCTGATTGTTGGATCCAATGCCAGGTGCTATGCGTTTTTAAATGCAATGAAAACTGTGAGTAAAGAAATTCGTTCAATTTCATTATGATGATGACATTTTTAATAATTTCCAGCTTGTTAACGATTACGAAACGCCACAAGAAAAAGTTTTTAGCAGAGGTCTTGAAGCAGAACTTCAACCAGCTGTTGAATTCCTTCAAAATTGTCGACCTTTTGCAGTCTCTATGACGAATGCTCTTAAATATATTAAAATGCTTGTTTCACTCGAAGATTCTGATACAAGTGACGATGATGTAAGTTCCAAAATGGATTTAAAAATAAATTATTTTCTAATTAATATTTTAATGCAGAAGAAGCAACGCTTGATTGAAAAAATTGACACATATGCAAAAGAACAGATTGAAACAGCGGCAATTGCAATAAGTTTGAAGGTTCGAGAGAAAATTTCTAATGGCGACGTCATTCTCATTTATGGATGTTCATCTTTGATCAAACGAACATTAGTTGAAGCTTACAGAGACTCAGAGATCAAATTTCGAGTAATTATTGTTGACTCGCGACCTGATCATGAAGGACAAGAAATGCTTAAGTCGTTAGCAGTGCTAGGAATTAATTGTACTTATGTCTTCATTAACTCCATCAGCTTCATCATGCCGGAAGTGACGAAAGTTCTTCTTGGAGCTCATGCTTTGCTTGCCAATGGCTATGTCATGTCTCGTGTTGGAACCGCACAAATCGCATTAGTTGCCAACTCTTACAACGTTCCAGTTCTTGTTTGTTGTGAAACACACAAATTTAGTGAACGTGTTCAAACCGATGCTTTTGTCTTCAACGAACTTGGCGATCCAAATGCACTCGTCACAAATAAAAACACACGCGAAATCTCAGAACATTTGAAGGATTGGGAGACAATTCCATATTTGACACCATTAAATCTTCGATATGACATCACGCCACCCGAACTGGTCACAGCTGTCGTTACAGAAGTCGCAATTCTTCCTTGCACAAGCGTCCAAGTCATTCTTCGTGTTAAACCAGCAGAATAAAAACTTTTTCTTTTATCATTTTTTTTTATTAAAAACCAATGTTGATAGTTACAATCGAATGAATAAAAAGGAAATATTAATATTAATGATATGGAAAGTTTCAATTATTGTGAGTGGAAAAGCGAAGTTCAAATCTCCAATAATGGCTTACGCTTCTTACTCTGATAAGGATAATAAGGCGTTGCGATTTCACTGAAATCCAATCTGAAATTAAATTAAATTTCCAATTTCTAAACAGAATTAAGAAATGTGACTAAAAATGCTTACTTTGTCCGTTCCCTTTTAGGTGAAGAATGAGTTTCTGTGGCGTTCTCTGCATCGCCATTAACTTCTTCATTTCTTTCAATCGAATCATCAGGAATGTTGAGACACGCATCGGAACATTTGCACAAATCCGAACAGAAATTTGTGGCTTTCTTACAACCGCATAGTTTAGTTGCGCAACTCCCTTTGCAGCTGCATTTGGTGTGCCCGCCGTAAGAACGTTTTGTTGTTGAACTGGAATCACTTGTTTCGCTGATGTTGTTCAAGATTCCAGTACCATCCATACGATTTGTGACGCTTTCTTTAAGCAACGTCGTTGTTCGCTTACTTTTCGACGATCTTTTATGTGCTGGCGTCTTGCGCCATTCCGGATCAGTAAATGAGTCGTTGAAGTCGAACTCATCAGAATCGTCGCTATCTGAAATGACATCGACATCATCTTTGTTGAATGTTTCATCTAAAACTTTCTTCTGACGCTTCGTTTTTGGACGGTCACTTTGAACTCTTTCCAATTCTTTCTCCAACTCTTCAACACGTGTCTGCAGATAAGAATTTTTATCAGCAAAGTCACATAATTGTCGTGACATTGAAAAGAGATTGTTCTGATTGTTGACGGAAACATCTTCAGCATCTTTAGGATTGGAAAACATTTTACGCATCAATGAAACTTTCGTTTCAAAGTCATGTTCCATTTCAGCGCTTAATTGTTGGAATTTCTCTTTCTCGTCTTTCATTTGCTGATTCAATTGATCGACGCGTTCCTCGCTTGTCTCCAATGCCATCTTCATATCTTCAACTTTCGTCTTAATTGATGTAAAATCTTCGCGACATTCAATCAAAGCACGAATGATGAACGTCATTGCAGTTTTAAGTTCCGGACCTTTATTGAAATTATCTGTGATGGATTTCAACTTCGCTTCAAGATCGGATTCCATAATCTTTTGACGAATTTCAGCAATTTGTGAGTTACGAACTTCCAAATCTTCTTCCAATTGAACGATTTCATTCTCAATCGATTCACTTTTATTGACAGTCGCTTTAAGATTCAAAAGACGTTCATTCAACAATCCACGATCATTCATTAACGACTGCATCGTGATTTTTGCATCAATCGTCGACATGATCATCATCAACTCATTGTCAACAAACGAATGAATGGCGTCGTCATCTTTCTCCGAAGAATTCGGACCTTTTAGAGAGGAAAAGTTTGAAAATAAATTAAATTAAAAAAAATTCTGAAAATTATAAAACTTTCAAATTGAAAATTCAGATGAAAAAATGAAAGGAAATTAAGGAAAAAAATCAAAGCATGCTCAAACAGACCTTTTCTCATTGCTTGAACTGCTCTATGACGATCCATAACATCTTGAAGTCGTTTGTTAACAGCTTTCGCTTCTTCAACTTTGCGTTTCAACACAGCTTGTTGTCGTTCATGCATTTGTTCCATTCGTTTCATCTCGTTCTGAACTTTATCGCCTTTTCTCTTCAAAGCATTGATTTCCTTATCACGCGATGCAATCCATTTCTTATAACGCTCTGAATCGGTTCGTTGTTGACGAATAAGTTGAATTCGTGCACTTTTCATTTGTAGAATTTCTTTTCTCAAATCTTCAATGCGTTTATGATCTTGTTCAGCAAGTTTCTTCGTTCTTTCCAAAGAACTGCATTTCTTACGCATCTCTAACAAATCTTTCTCCAACTTTTCTATTTTATGTTTCCGATCCATGTTGACTTTCGTTGCATTGTGATCACGACGTGCTGCTGACGATTGATTGGGATTTGCACGCAACTCTTCAAGATCTTTCTCGAGGTTCTTTATCATTGTTTGATACTCCAACATTGTCTTTTCAGTTTCATCGTTCAAAAATGGAGCATTTAAGAATTTGCGATCCAACAATTCTTGCTTGATTTTCATTTCACGTTCCAATGTTTTAATCTTTTGCAGTGCTTGCATTTGTGTGTCGGTGTATTCGAGCATCTTTTGATTACTTGCATCGTCATCGAAATGAGTCTCAGTCAACTCAACATCATCTTCCGGCGACGTTTGCATCTGATGATTGTAATTCTTGATGAGTTCGTCGATAATTTTTGTCCTTTCATTGATTTCGTCGAATATTTTCGTGTCAGGAATTGCAAATTCAGCTGGACATGTCTGCAACAACAAATCTCGAAGCTTTTCAAAGTTCTCAATCAATTCATTGCGAAAAGTTTCTTCCATTAAATGAAGTGAGTTAAGTCCATTAACTGTGGTCAATAATTGACTTAATTGTTGACGTAACGAATAATTTTTTGCATCTTTCTCTGCTTTCTCTTTAATGCATTTCACGTCACAAACGCCGGAAGTCGACAAGCGACGTTTAATCCCTGAACGTGCTTCATCTAAACTTGCACGCAAATCACGAATTGTGTCCTTCAATCGTTGAATTTCCACTTTATTCGAATCGAGATTCTTAACTGGCTTATTTTTGATCTTCTTTGCTCGATCAGCATAACGTAAAGTGCTGAGAGTCTCCTCAATGTTATAGTCAGCTGGCGATACACAAGCAATCATTAAAGTCACAGAATTACCACCAAGTGAGTCTTGCAAAAGTCGTGTGAGGTTAGAATCACGATAGCTTATGTAACCACCAGTTGTCCCTGTCCCGCCGCCAAGTGCTGAAATGACATTTCCAAGAGCAAGTAATCCATGATTAATCTTTACACCTTCTCGAAAACGAGTTCCTGTGGCTTTTGTCTTCTTAGATCGTTCACTGCCAGCTAAATCAACAAGATGGAATTTCGCTTTTGTTGTTCCACCTTCTTCTGACTTGACTTTTAAATTGACAGTGAATATTGCATGAGATCGACTTGAAACATCGTTCATTGCTGTTGCTCCAACAGTTCTATTGCTCCCACCTTCCATTAAGCATTGAGCTGCCTGAGTCGAATTTGCAATTGGTTGTTCAGTCAACCCAGCGATGATGATTCCTTTGATTGAATCCTCACGAATCTCACACAACGATTGATCTTTCGACTTTCCTGATAACAAGTCATATAAATTCTCTTGATACAACTCCATGAATGAGCAAGTCATTGTCACTTCACAGGATTTTTCTTTAAGTTCCTTGACGCTAACGAAAATGTCCTTCAAAGCTCGTGGAATGATTCCTGTACATGGATTGTCCCAATTTCCTTCAAAACATGTTCCCATTGTATAAGTCTTTCCACTTCCCGTTTGTCTATTTATAAAAGAAAATAAATTAGTTATTTATATTCGCAAATTGATGTTCTCTTCTTACCCGTAAGCGAGGATCGTTACGTTGTATCCTTCAAAGAGTTTACCAATAATTGGTTGAACTGAAGTATTATAAATTTCAAGTTGACTATCTTCAGGCGTATAAACATCGTTAAAAGTATAACAATCCTGATGTTTGCTGTAAGAATCTCCTTTAACTACCAATTGAGGTTGGTCGGGAGTCTTTTCAATGATGTTTTCGCATCCTCGCGTGAGTTCGCTTTGAACAAAAGGACGAACACGAATCGCTACTTTGACACAGTCAGATGCATTTGCTGATGCCATAACAATCTTTTACACTCTTTTTATAGTTGAAATAATGATCTAATTGAATTAAATGCGAAGAAATTTCTGTTAGAATTAAATTTTGGATGGGAATTTCAATTATCAGTTTTTACTTTACGTTTTAACAATTTTTATATTTTCGACAATTCATGCGATTTGACACTACTAAACTATAGTTGATAGGCTTCTATAATCAATTTTTATTATGAAAATAGGGAATTTTAAGATAATTATACAAACGTAGCGATGAAAAGTCTGTTACTGGGTTCAAATTTAAAAATGAATAAATTGCGAATCGTGTTTTTTTGCTTCTTTATAACTGATTGGAAGCGAAGTTCATGTAATGTGGAAGCGATGAGTAAATTCAAAGTGAGTGCAATAAAATATTTCTTGTTTTTCTTCCACGTTCTAATTATTTGTTTATTGAATGAAATAGAGATAAGCAATTTTCAATCATTTTTCTCTGCTTTTCAGTTTGTTGGTAACAAAATGCCATACAATTTTAATTGGGTTTTTCCAAGAATGGGTTAGTGAAAAAAATATAAACAAAGAAATTTAACAGAACTAACTGAATGATTCACCTGTTACAGAAAAACCATCATTTCTTTTTCGTATTGCAAGTCAAATGACGATAGGCCTTGTTGGATTTTTTTCACGATTATTGAT
Organism: Clunio marinus; assembly: GCA_900005825.1. Classification (NCBI taxonomy): domain Eukaryota; kingdom Metazoa; phylum Arthropoda; class Insecta; order Diptera; family Chironomidae; genus Clunio; species Clunio marinus. Next base: position 1,509,756 of record CVRI01000075.1, on the reverse strand, counting down.
AGGTAATCAGAAAAGTATGTTTCCCAATTTTTTTCTATCACTTGACGTAGTTTTAAGTGTTGCACAAAATTTGAAATATCCTTGAAAAAGAATTTGCTTTCTAATTTAGAAACATATATGTAAATAAATGGTTATAATTTTAATTTAAAGTCTGCTTGAATCGAACGAACATTTATAATAAACATCATTTGGAAGATCTCATGATTCGAAGGCCAAATCAAGCACTGCTAACAATAAGTAATCATTATTCATGTTTTGACGACCCCGCTATTTGGGGATGCCTCAAATTAAGGAACGTATGCAATTCAAAACGAATGAGGTAAGAAAATGTTTCATAATCTTTACATTCACTCATTACAAATTATCTTTCAGGTGGTCTATGGCAGCTCACGACATTTGCTTCACAAATAAACTTCATTCACTTTTCTTTATGTTTGGTAAATGTATTCCTGTTGTACGTGGCGCTGGAGTTTATCAACCAGCAGTTGATCTCTGCATAGAGAAGTTGAAATTGGGTGATTGGGTGCATGTATTTCCAGAAGGACGAGTAAACATGGAAAAGGAATACATGAGATTGAAGTGGGGAGTTGGCAGAATTCTGTTCGAGTCCTTTCCAGTAAATCCAATCATTATTCCTATCTGGCATGAGGGAATGAATGAGCTACTTCCGAACTACCCGCCTTACTACTTCCGACTTAATTCTAAATTAACATTTAATTTTGGTAAACCCATCGACTTAAGTGAAACAATGAAAATGATTTTCGATAAAAATATTGACGAAGTTGAAGCTCGGCGAGTGATCACTGATGAAATACAAAAGAATCTTGAAATACTTCGAGTTGAAACTGAACAACTTCATAATAAATCATAGTGTAGAGAAGTTTTAGATTACGAATGCTTAACTAGTCAAGAAAAAACCAAAAGTTCCATAACATCACTCAAAGGACCATTTTACTTAAAAGAACCTTTAAAAAAAAAGCAAAATTGTGTTCATAAAATAAAAATTAATCTTAAGTCAGTTGAACTAACTTAGATAATTTATTGTAAATAAAGTTTTTGTTGAATAAAAAGTGAAATTTATAAAATTAATAAATGCAACAGTTTCAATTTTTGAAGTTTTCAGTTACAACAAATGTGATTGTTATCACGAATTTTAATATTTTACAATTTTCTTAATGGCTTCGAAGCAACGCAATCTATCAGGAAGATAAAATGGCTCAAACACATGAGGGAATGGAGTATCCCAGCCACATACACGTGCGATTGGTGCTTCAAGATGAAGAAAACAATCTTCTTGAATTGACGCAGCAAGTTCAGCACCAAAGCCATTAGTAAGTGGAGCCTCATGGGCAATTATTACGCGACCAGTTTTCTTGACAGACTGTAAATAATTAAGCGAGAATAGAAATAAGAAAGAACATCATAAGAATATCTTACATTGCAAACAGTTTCACGATCCCAAGGCAAGATCGAAACGAGATCGATGAGTTCGCATTTTACTTTCAGTTCGTTTTTAGCACGTTCAGCAACTTCTCTCAAAACATGAACTTGTGTTCCCCATCCAATTAATGTTACGTCATTTCCATTCATTAATACGTCAGCTTTCCCTAATTCACATTCATAAGAAGCGACTGGAACTTCCTCAACAGCACTTCGATAAAGAGTTTTTGGCTCCAAGATGATACAAGGATTTTTATCATTAATCGCAGCTAATAGAAGTCCTTTGGCTTTGATTGGTCCTCGAGGCACAATTACTTTCAAACCTGGTGTATGTGCAAAATATGCTTCAGGAGATTGAGAATGATATAAAGCACCATGACCAACAGCACCAAAAGGAGCACGAATTGTTAAAGATCCGCAATCAAACATATTTCCACTACGATAACGATATTTGGCAGCTTCATTGACAATCTGATCAAATGCTGGGAAAATATAGTCGGCGAATTGTATTTCAGCAATAGCTTTAGCACCAGTAGCAGCAACGCCAATAGCAAATCCAGCAATTCCTTGTTCACATAATGGCGTGTTGAATACTCTGTCAGCACCATATTTATCTTTTAGGTTTAACGAGCATCGGAAGACTCCACCAAAAGCAACATCTTCACCAAAAAGCAGTGTTGAATCATCGGTTGCTAATGCAATGTCCATTGCATTATTAATAGCTGTGAACATATTCATTTTTGTTCTTTCGCCATCAACATTTGGACTTTTCTCATCAGGTTGATATGTAAAATGAGAAACATTTCGAGCTAATATTTTATTTACATGGCCTATCGGCCTAAGAGCACTTTTAAACTTAGAAAGAGTTCCGATCATTCTTTATTCGATTTAAAATAATAAAAGAAAACACTGATAAATATCAATAACAAAAAATAAACACCTGACAAGAGGGGTTAGAAGCTTCACAACTCAAGTGGTAAGGAAGCGAAAATTTTTAAATTTATCTTATTTTCCGTTAACTTGCAAATCTTAGTTTACCGAGTTTCCCGCTGTTTTCATTAAAAAAAATTCTTAGAAAATACATAAATAATTTTGTTTTTATAGTTATTAAACGTTATCTGTGATATAAAATGCCTTACGAATCACCATCGTTTGAAATTGGGGAAAGAACATTATTAGAAATAGAACAACAAACAAATTATGCAAGAACACCTTTAACTTCAAGAAATAAGCAAACAAATGATGATGAAAACGAAATTATTATCGAAGAATCACCAAATGCAAAGGATAACAGCTCAACATTTTATCAAAAGGATTTAGCAGAGAGATTCAAAAATGCAAGTCAACGTGGAAAAATGAAAAGGAAATTTGAAAAATCTAAAAGCAATCTGACATTCAGAGGAGATGACGAAGAGAACAAAAAGTCTGAAATATCTTCCATCAGCAAATATCTTCAGGTAGAGGAAATTGATTTTTCTGCATGGGAGAGATCAGCAGCTAAACTTATATCACCAGCTGTTAAAAATGCAAGTAAATTCGCTACAATAATGGATGATTTTGCAGATATTAATTTCTCAGAGTCTTTCATATCTGAATCACAAGAGGAAATGATCCTGAATAAGAAATCGAAAGATGATGCAGATTGTGAAAATTCAATTCATGAAATGGACAATGTAACATTTCTTCTTCCTCATGAAGCAACAAAAAATGATCAAGTTGAAGCTGATAAACTTCTTCAAGCAGAGTTTGATCAGCACAAACAATCAAATGTATCACTGCTGGAATCAGATTCTATTAAAACCGAATCAGTTCTTGCTTTTTCACAAAACGTTGTAACATGTAGAAAAGAAAGTCACGATGAATCACTTTCACTGGATATGAACAAAGATCTTCGCTTCATATCAAATTGGAATCTTCCTCAAAGCATTGTGAATGAATATCGAAAGAAAGGCGTTGAAGAAATGTTTGATTGGCAAAATGAATGTCTGAGAAATACCAAAGTTCTGTTTGAAAATGCAAATCTAGTTTACTCTGCACCAACATCAGCTGGCAAGACTCTTGTCAGTGAAATTTTGATGATTAAAAATGTCGTCGAAAGGAGGAAGAAAGCAATTTTCATTCTTCCTTTTGTCTCAGTCGTGAGGGAAAAGACATTCTATCTTCAGGTGAGTGAATTAAGTTAAACGATTAAGAATTTGTTAGAGAAATGATAAATTTCTTGTTTAGGATTTAATGACAAGTTCAGGAATACGAGTGGAAGGATTCTTCGGCGGTTATCATCCACCTGGAGGGTTTGAATCAATTGATATCGCAGTGTGTACAATTGAAAAAGCAAACAGCATCATAAATCGTCTTCTGGAGAAGAACAAGCTTGACGAAATCGGGACAATTGTCATTGATGAAATTCATTTGATATCAGATTCGTCACGTGGCTACATCCTCGAATTGCTTCTCACAAAAATTCTCTACATGTGTCAAAAGTTTCATCACAAAATTCAACTCGTCACAATGTCAGCGACGTTACCAAATGTAGAACTTCTCCGTGACTGGTTGAAAGCTGAGTTTTATCGAACTGATTATCGTCCAATTGAATTACGTGAAATGATTAAAATTGGAAAGAATATTTACGATCAAAGAATGAAATTATTGAAAGAAATTGATGAAACATGGAAAGACTTCTTTCCTAATGATAGTGACGAAGTTTGTCAATTGTCAATGGAAACAATTTTAGAGAATTGTCAGTTGATAATATTTTGTCCATCTAAAGATTGGTGCGAGCAGCTCAGTACAAATTTAGCTCGTGGGATTCACGGAATGTTGAAGACAAATGCTGGAGGGATTGTTAACATTTTGAATAAAATGAGAATTGAAATGTTACTGGAACAAGCCAAAGCACTTGCATCAGGTGTGGATGAGAAACTTATTCGAAATCTCGGCTATGGATGTGCATTTCATCATGCCGGTCTTACAACTGACGAAAGAGATCTCATCGAAATGGGATTCAAAGATGGGACATTGAAAGTCCTCGTAGCGACCAGTACATTGTCGTCTGGAGTGAATCTCCCAGCACGACGCGTCATAATAAGAACTCCAATGTTTGGTCGAAGTATGATGAGTAATCTCACATACAGACAAATGATTGGACGCGCTGGACGTAAAGGAAAAGACGTTCTGGGCGAATCGATTCTTGTTTGCAATGATGCAACATCGAGAATTGGGAAGCAACTTGTTGTGACATCTTTAGATCCAATTTCTTCTTGTTTAAATGCCGACAACAATGCACATCTTAAACGTGCGTTACTTGAAATCATCGCATCTGGCGTTGCAAACACAAAAGTAGATCTTGAAGGATTTGTAAAGTCAACTTTATACTGTCAGCAACATGAAATCGAATTTGATTGGTTTCAAATATCAAATGAAGATTTGAAAGCTTTAATTAATGTGAAAATATCGAGTGAAAATGAAACTGAAACTGATACCGATCCGATAAGAAGTTCAATGAATTTCCTACTCGAATATGAATTTATTCGAATTCATGCTAATGACGATAACAATGATGTGCAATTTGTTCCGACACGTCTTGGACTTGCTTGCTTATCTTCATCACTTCCACCCAAAGATGGATTTCTTTTGTTTTCTGAACTTCAAAAATCGCGACAAAATTTCGTGCTCGAATCGGAACTTCACGCAATTTATCTCGTCACACCTTTTTCTGTTGCTTATCAGCTTCAAGATATCGATTGGATTTATTTCGCTGAAGTTCATGATAAACTTCCAGAAATGATGAAACGAGTTGGAACGATGGTTGGCGTTTCTGAGACTTATATGATCAGAGCGATCACAGGGAAACATAGCAGCGATTGGCGATCTCTGCAAATTCATAAAAGGTGAGTGAGAAGAAAATTTAAATTTCGCAAACATGAACTTTCGTTCATTTCAGATTCTACACCGCTTTAGCTTTACAAGAACTTGTCAATGAGAAGTCAGTGACAGAAGTGTCAATGAAGTATAAAATTCCTCGAGGAATGTTGCAAAGTCTTCAACAAATGGCATCAACTTTTGCTGGAACTGTCACAACATTCTGTAAATCACTTCAATGGAATCTTCTCGCCTTAATTCTCTCTCAATTTCGTGAACGACTTTTCTTTGGCATTCATCCCGATTTAATTGACTTAATGAAGATTCCAAGCTTAAACAGTACGAGAGTAGCTCGAGCTCTTTACAAAAATGGAATCGAACGACTTAACGATCTTGCAAATTGTAAAACATTAGCAGTCGAAAATGTCATCTTGGATTTGGGTGAAAACTTTTTCATTGCTGGGAAATCATTGGAAATGAATGCTCAACAACTTGCTAATCTTATGATAAATGAAGCAAGACATCATCTTCAGAATGAAATGGGATTAGTTGGCGTTCAATGGACACAACAACAGTCTGGTAATGCAAGTCGTAAAGATAGGAAAAGAAAAGCAAAATTGTCAATTTCTGATGAGAATACAAAAAGGACACGAATCGATTTAAATACGAGTGAGGAGTTTAAAAGAAATCTCAGAAGTTCTGACACTTCAACAGAACTTCTTGTCGTTAACACGCAACTTTTTAATCAACTTGACAAGAAAGCAGATGAAGATAAGGAAATTGATGAAAATGCTTCGCTTTTCAAAGATCTCGAGAGTGAAAGTTCATCATCGAATGAATCTTTACTCGAACACTTTCAACTTGTTGATGTCCTTGTTGGTGACGAAACGTTCAGTCAATTTGAGGGAGAATTACAAGAGCAAAATGAAATTGGAATGTCGATTGGAATTCAGAAATTCGAAATAAAACAACAAATGATTGGTGGGAATCTTTTGCAATCTTCGCTGAAAAATTTCAACTTTACATTCGACAAGAATTTCTACATCGACTGCATAAGTTTTTGTTGCAATGCCAATCGTGTTTATTTTTTAAACGTTCAGAATGACAATGTGAAGTTGATCGAGAGAGTTAAGCAAATGTTGATAAAATTAATGAATCGAAGTAATTTAACTTTGAACATTTATGAAGCGAAAGAACAACTGAAAATTCTTTTCAAAGCTTTGAAACCTCCACACATCGGGAATTTTGTAAAAATTCGTGATCCAAGGATCGGTAGTTGGATTTTACATCCCGACACAAACCTGAATTGGCATCAAATGGTGGAAAAGTTTTCACCAAAACATGCTGAAGTTTTACAGCTGGCAGCGAAACATCAATCGACAGTTAGCAGCTTAGGAATGAATTTCGTCAGTCGTGTCGAGTCAAAAATTCGAACTGCAGTTGAATGTTTTCTGTCAAATCATCTTTTGGAACAGCAAATTGAGTTGATGAAGAAAACTGGCAATGGGACAATTTCGAGAGTTTTTTGTGATCTTGAAATGTCAATTCAAATTGTTTTGATGAAAATGGAACTCAATGGCTTTCCAATAAATGAATGCAAATTTCAAGGAATGATTGAGAAGGCATCAAAACTTCAACGTCAATTGGAACAACATATTTACGAATTAAATGGACGGAAATTTAATTTATCATCATCAAAAGAAGTTTCCAAAGTTGTTGGAATTCATCGCAATCTCGAAAATAAGAAGAAATTGTCAACTGCTAAGAATGTTCTCGAGAAATTGGACCTTCCAATCGCCAACTATATCATGACATGGCGAACATTGAGTAAAACTTTATCAAATTTTCAGCCAATGACGAAGTTGATAAGAAATGAAAGAGTTTATGGAAATAGTTTCAGTTTAACTCAAACTGGAAGAATTTCAATGTACGAACCAAACTTACAAAATGTCACCAAAGATTTCATTGTCAAATTTAAAGGTAAGACGAAATAATGACAAAAATATTATTTAATTAATTTAACTACTTTCTTATCACAGATTACGATGAAATTGTTTCCTTCCGAAGTGCCTTTGAATGTTCGAAAGGAAAACTTTTATTATCAGCCGACTTTTGTCAGTTGGAACTAAGAATTCTCACTCATCTGTCAAAAGATTCTAATCTGATGTCAATTATGAAGTCACCAGGTGAAGATATATTCCGAAAGATATCAGCAAAATGGAACAAAATTGACGAAAGTGACGTCACAGTTGTTCATCGAAATCAAACAAAACAACTTTGTTATGGGATTATTTACGGAATGGGAAATAAAGCTTTAGCGGAAACAATGAAGATTGATGAAGAAGAATCAGCGAAAGTGACCGCTGAATTTCATGCAGCATATCAAGGCATTAAACGTTATAGCGATAAAACAATTCAGAAAGCTCGTGAAAATGGTTTCATTGAAACTGTGACGTTAAGACGAAGGTACTTGCCAGCACTGAATAGTGAAAGCTCAAGTGAAAAAGCACAAGCCGAGCGACAAGCTCTTAATTCATGTATTCAAGGATCTGCAAGTGATTTGGTGAAAAATGCCATTCTGAGAATGGATCGCAACTTGAATAAAAACAAACTTAATGATTGTAATTTGGTACTTCATCTTCATGATGAATTGTTTTATGAAGTACCAGAAGAATGCATAAAGGATGCTGGAAGAATTCTTATGCAAAGCATGCAGAACTGTGTCGAGCTTAGAGTTCCCTTACTCGTTAAACTCAAATTTGGTCGTAGTTGGGGGGAAATGAAGGACTTTCAGACCCTGCAATGAAAATAAATTAAACAACTTTTGTTTTGTGAAATTACAAATCAATGATTTATTAATAAAAAGTTAAAAAATACAATTATCAACTACATCATTAGACATCATTATTAATTTTATATAAAAAAGTTTAAAAAAAGAGTAAAAAATTTTGTTCATAAAGTTTCAACTTTAAAATCCTCGAATAACATTTTTTTGTTTCTTACTTTTAATAACTTTAAACGTAGATGAGATGAAAGAGAATTTAATTTTCATTTGTTTGTGAAACATAAACAGGTGAATTATGATTAAGCAGGTAATCGAAATCCGTCACCAAATGAAAACGATATTCAATCAATAGTTCTCTAGTAGATAATTGTTTAAAAAAAACTTAACGCAATTAAATCTCTTTCTTGTTAAAATTAATCTCAACTTAGTATCAAACTTATCAATGCTAAATCTTATCTCAACATATTTTAAAATAAAAAAATGTAAAATTAATATTGCAAAACTTGTTTTGTTGTTTGTGTTGATGTTGTTGTCTTTAATTAAGTGGCAAGAATATGAAATTTCATCGATTAATTTGCTCTCTTATCACAAAACAAAAAAAAAATCTACGTTTCATGAATAAAAACTAAAATTTTGATAAAAAAACTTCTGTTGAGCAATTTCAGAATCTCGTTTCGGTTGTTGCCTTTCTCTCATCTCGCACGTTATTTCTTGTCTTTTTAACATCGATTTTTTATGTTTTTTCCCCTTGTCAGGTACTTAAAAATTATCAATTTCCAATAAATCTAGAAACAATATTTTATAATGTTCAATCATGAAACTCTTTAAGATTAAATATATTTATATGTATATGGCAGTTTTCAACAAAGATTTTTCTTTAATTTTTTTAATTAAAATGTAAAGTGTTGCAGAAGGGATTAAAGAGTTCGGCTTGATTATTGAGAGTCGCTTTCGATGGGTATAATTATCTATAAGTTATTATTTAAGATGTCATGGAACAGCAAGAAATAAATTTTCCTTCTTCAACATTCACTTTATTCCCTCCCTCGGAAGATTATTCCATCAATAATGAAATGAAAAGATTTTTTAGTACGATTCTATTCCCAACCTAGCAATTTAAATTACTCTCATTTCTTTTCTACCGAAACGCGTTTTCATAAAATCAAAAATGCTAATCGTAAACGAGAATATTTTGATCGTTAATCACAAAGAAATTAATAAGAAATATATTTCATGTTATTTCAATTTAAATTAGAATTTCTTTATTATTTTCGCGCGAGACATCCTAAGTAGATGTTTCTCTTCTAGTTTATCATCATAAAAGTTTCATAATTTTTCAAAGGCATTCGTCTGAGATCTTAAATAGTTTTATCTTCTAATTCTTCTTTCTCTTCTATTTTCTTTTTCTTTCTTTTCTGTATTGTTGAACTACATTAATAATATCGCATTAGATATACAAAAAAAGTCTAAAAAGAATATTAATTATGTAAAATTTCTCTCATTTTCTCATCCAGTTATGGCATGTGTGGAAATAAATGCAAATTTTTCTTTTGCTTTACTCTTCTTTTCAATATCTAAACTAAAGCTTAAAAAAAACTCACAAATAAAATACATTGAGGCGTAAAAATTAATGGCAAAAGATTATTGGGGCACGTTAGGCGACGACGTCAATCGTGCGAGTTATGGTTTTGAGTTTATTATTTCATAGGCAAGAGAATGGCTTAACTGTTTGTGATGACACTTGGGAAAACCGTTTAGTGAGAATTGGAACGTAGATTTCTCAAATCCAGCGAGAAATACTTGCTTCGAAATATGTTAATACCTGTTATCGATTAATGAATATAATGAAAAAAAAATATATAAATTGATGTCTTTCATATGTTTTTCGGGGGAAGGAAAGAATCTTTTAACTCTAAAGACCTCTAAGAATATTTCTTTTCAATTCCAGCAACATTTTAATCGTCTAAAATAAATTTAAATAAATTAATTAAGTACACGAACAAAAAATATCGCTCCTTCATTATGCATAATATTTATTGATATCTAATTCATTTTCAATGAATTTTTTCTTATGAAAATTTGCTGAATTTGTTGTCGATTCTGATAGTTTCGATTTTTTTCTTTTTTGGGAATGTTTTCAGAAGTATTGGAAGGTTTGGCACCTCATAATGTTCACGATATCGATTTAAATTAATTTAAGTAAAAAAAAATTATATTTATCTTAATTTAAGTACTTAAGCTCTAGAAGAGTACAAAATAAGCTAAATAAAAACCTTTCAACTTTGACTAAGAAAGTGTCAATACTTATAGCAGATTTCTTCTACGTTGAGTTCAATCAATAAAGCAGCTCCGAAGTATTCGAGAAATATTTTCTCTTATAAAATTATAACTAAACTATATGATCTTATGTTGACAAAAAGAAATACTTTAATGATTCGGAAGTTCCGTGAATGTGATGTCGTACAAATCCTCTTCGACCTGGCGTACTTCAAGTAGAAACAGGTCTTCATTACAGTAATAAGATATCATGTCGTCGTCAATTTTCGCCGTAATTCTGTAACAGAAAACATATTCACATTTATTAGTAACATAAATTATAAGAAATATCTTTCGATTTAAGAAAGTTCAAGTGAGATTATGATGTGTATCGTGTTTGTTTTCTGTGTAACTGTCAAAGTGTAACTGAGCCTGGTTGAATAAGTGAGCTTAAGGAAACAAGCGTTAATCACAAGAAAGAAATAAGTTAAATTGTTAACGACAACAAGAAGTTAGTAAAAGTTTTTGGTTTTTTGAGACACAAAGCGAATAAAATAAATATCTAAATATCTCAGGGGGATAATAATAATAAAAAACAGAAAATATCCGAAAGTTTTCTTGGAGAATGAAAAATTATTGCTTTTAATGAAAACTTTTTAAACTTACCCTTTCTTATTTTTGCGATAAATATTATTAATACTCGATGGTGAAATTTTGAATTTATTTTCGATCTGCAATAATAAGATTTTTATGTCAATTAAGAATGGCATACAGAAAATAATTTTGAAAGAATTTACAAAGCAAAATGAAAGATAAAAATTCGAAGCTTTTGTTCATCCTAATCTATCTAACAAATAATAAAAATAATATTTATAAAGCCAAACACTTTGAAAGGATCACTAAGAAGATGCAGAAGTTTATTTGATTGGAGACATGAAAACTTTTCTTTTTCTTTATTATTCACTGAATCTTCTGCGTAGATATATTAAAGTTTTTAGTGACATTAACCCATTCCCTATTAAATTACATGCCATCAGAAATCATTATATAATCGTCTCTAATGCCACGAAAAAAGAAAGATAACCAAAAAGCTTTAATGATAATCATGAGATAATTTGGGTAAAAGCTATAAAATTTGCATTAATTTGAATTCGTCTCTCTCGTGTCTTTGGAATTCATTGGAAATTGTTATGATGTTATCGCTGAGATTTTTATGTGGATATTTATTTTGTATCTTTTCAGATGAACTTTTGAATTTAAAGGTTATTGCTTAATTCAATCAAGAATCAAAAATGTTTGTAATCAAATTAACGCGACGCGACGGTTGTTTAGTTTAATATTTAATTAAATTTAATAATTTAATGGCGATAGGATTAGTCGCGTCACTCATGATCTTTGCAAATATCGTGCGATTAATCAGCTGTCAATAAATCAATATGCATGAGTTATTATAACTTTTTTTGTGTTGTTCATTCATTGCCACTTGGACTATCGCAAGAAATCAAAATCATCATCAATAAAAAAAATCTGTTGTTTCAAATCAACCAATGACGATGACAAATATTCGATTGAATTTGTATTTAGTCATTGTTTCAAATTTATTTTCTTATAGGTCAAATGACCCTCAATAAAATGACACAAAAATTCAAGGAAAACAAATTTAGAAAGTTCTCAAACATGACGCATAAATAGCTATGATGGTTGATGGTTGTGGTTTAATTTGCTAAAGTTTGGAGAAAAAATCAATTCTTGGAAAATGTTTGTTCATGTTTTATGTTTTAAAAATTGTTACTAATACTGTTGAAATCTCAAGGGAATTTTTTTTATCGAATCTCATCTTTAGTTGTTAATATATTTCGACTTAGCATGTTCGATTAAAGAGAAAGCTTGAGGCAATCTGTCGAAATATTTCGGAATGAAAATCAATAAAATGAAATTAGGTTCATGTCAATTCCTAATCACGGTTACTTTCAGATTGCCAAGTGATGCAGACAACACACAGGGGATTCATTTGCTGTCAAAAACTGGATCTTATTACAAACGAACATGGAAATGTTTTCATTTCATTGCATTAGTAAAATGTTGATGAAATCATAAAATATTGAGATTTCAATATTTCCATAATTGTTTCTAAATATTTTTGTTATGCTGCATAGAGAGGAGACAGAGGCACAAAAAAAGAATGAGGGAGAGCATAAGAAAGAAGCTAAATAAGTTGTTTTGTTTTAAGAAAAAAAAGACGTCTTGCTGCTCCTCAAATCCCTTCATTTACGATTGCCTTCGATTGATCAATTAAAACAGGATTTTTAGTTGAAAGGCAACAATTTGTTTTTTCTATTTCTATCACTAATCAGAGACAAGAAAGCATACGCCGCTCTTCATTGCAAAAAGATCAATCAAATTATAGTACAAATTACCGTCATCGCTTTAAACATTGAAAGTCTTTAGTCAAACGACCTCACAGACGATTATTTCAAATACGAAATAAAAATGATAGAAGAATGTTAGAAAAATTATATGTTTTATGATTAAATTGATTTGCACAGTGTGATTGCGCCCAAATTGTTATGCAAATTAGATGAGGTTTATCTCCACCGCATATTTAAGCCACAAAGCCACACTCGATCATAATTACTGTTAATTTTTTAAGATTTATTAGACAATTGGATTTCTTATGGCCGTTTTGTTGACTCGAATCAAACAGAAATAATCTCCAGTCATGAAGTGTTTACTTAGCAGTTAATCCATTCGCCCAGCAATTCCCCTAAAAGCTCCACGCTTCTCTGCCGATTTAGTTAGATATGTAATTACTAAGACACACATTTAATTATCACTGACCAGTTTGCTGTTTTCGGCACAACTGTGTTGCATAATTATGATTAATTAGATTGTTGTTATTAGTTTAAGAAGAAGTGTAACCAATCTTCTTTTTCCTTTTATTTTTCTCTTCTTTATTAAAAAAAATAGCAAAATAAAACAGAAAAGACGAATTTCCCTACCATTCCTAATTACCAACTTTTGATGGCATCAAACATTTATATTTGTTTAATAAAAACACAAAAAGTTATTCATCAAATTATTGGCAAATGACAATTAAGATTCTTGTGTGAGTCTTTTGTGTTTGGGTGTTAGATACATTAAGAAGAATTTTTCTTCGAGCTTGAAGTTTGACTCATTTTTTTCTCTGTTCAAAATGAAGCCATTAAGTATTTCTTCAAGCTCAATTATGACTTAAAAGTAATTAATTTGATTGAAAATAGATCACTCACCGCACTAATCAATCCATTCGTTGTAGGCGGAACGACATGTAGAGCTGTGTATACATCCTCGTTATCTTGTCGTACATACAACATCACTCTTTCGCTTAGAGGTGGCGTAATACGTTGTCGTTTGATTGGAACACCATATTCGTTTATTGCGCCCATGCTACCATCAAGCATTATGTGATCCTTTTTGTCACTACACATGACAAGGAGAAGGGAAGAGAATGTTATTCATTGTATAATTAAAATATCATTTCATTTAGCAATAACATCAACTTTCACTTTATATTACAGCCGACACGACAGTTCAACTGTCATCCCAAATTGAAATTAATATCTTAAGATAACGTACGTGCACACAAAAAAAAATTAAAAGAAACATAAAACAAGACTTAAAGTAACAAGTTTTGAAAGTTGTTGTTAAATGATAAACGAATTGGATCAATTTATTTCTTCTTCGTCTTTGATTTTTACTCACGTAGCCACGTCGGGTGGAAAATGATTGTGAAATTTGAGTGTTGGGGTCGTTGGCTTATTGGCGGCAGAATGAAGTAAGAAGGGCGATGGTTTGACACCATCTGCGCCAGTTAGTGAATCAGCGTCATGACCATAGAAACCTTGCAACTCCATCGAAGATAGCTGTGAGAAAGATTTGACAATTACATATAATTAAAGGAAAACAATTTCGAAGAAGATTTCTAACACTTACCTTATCAATGTCTTCAGCTGGTGAAAAAAGAACGGGCGGTTTATTGATGTCACTCATAGCATAAAATTCTGACCGATCAACAACCGGATGATACAACTCGTCCAGCTTTTTACGTCCTGTTGCTGTCATTTTACGTTTAGCAGCACGTCTCTCTTCATCGCGCGTCTTACGCTCAGCACCCTGAGAAAATTTTAAATTAAAAGTTGTTGGTAAATTATTTGACATCTGAAGTAACTTTGTTGCTTGCTACAATGTTAAGTTGACGTGATTTAAATATTTAAATGTAGCTTTAATTGCATTAAATGAATGCAATAGAAACGGAATTAACGGCATCAAAAGTAGAAAATTAAATTAACATTTACTAGTGATACTCAGAAATAGCGATTAGAAATGTATTTTCATCATAAATAAATGTTAATGTAGCATGCAGCATCTTTTCATTTAACCGTCATTGACTTAAGATTTTATTTTTTATTTTAAATTATCCTACATACATGTATCAATGTACATTTAGTGGGTAAATGACTGCAACTATTTATTTCTTTATTAGCCTTTCGATGCAGACAAAGTTTCGTTATGGTTGAAAGTGTAGCGGAGAATCTAACAATTACCCATGTTTCGCTCAATTGGTTTTTTATTTATCTTTAAATCAGCTTTTAAAATTGCAACAGTTTATTAGCTATCATCATGATTGACAAAGGATCCGTTCGAGTTCGCTTGTAGTCAAGCTTAAAGTCTTGAATTTATTCATTTTATTGTCTTTTTCATGGGCAATCTCTTGGGTAATCTTCAAATTATACTGAAGCTTAGCTACTCGCGTTCAGTTAACATTAACAATTTATATTATAGATATTCATAATCGACTTGCACGTTGCAATTTTTTTTCATTTTTATTTTAGACACACATTCTATTTTGTTGCAAAAAGCTTCCACTTGCTTTTGTATTGTGTGATGCGAGAAAATATTTTGCTTTTAATTGATTTTCATCATCGTCGTTGTTGAGTTCATCAATTTTAATTTCCGATTTTCTGCTTTCAGTAAATCTTCACCTTAAAACGAACACATGGATAATGGTGATTTGAGTGAAAAAAGGAAAAAAGCACTGAATCAGTTTCTATCGTAATTAAATTTACAGCAAAACAAGCGAGAAGAAAAACTTTCATTCGACATACATGAATCATCTTCACTTTAACCGTTTGGATTATAAGAAAATTGAAAGAATGTTGTTGCCGCGCTTTCATCACAATTTCCATTCTTGTACATTTAATTATTATTTATTAAATAGAAAATATGACGGTTGGAAAGCAAAATAAATAAATAAGTAAAACGTAAGTAAAGTGGACGCGTGATCAATGCTGCAAAAAATACATAAATAATGCATAGGCAGTGAAAAATAGTCGAAGACTTATAAATAAAATTTCTTCTTCATCATCATCATCATCATCATCATCGCCGCACCATTTCTTCACTAAGTCTAATGAAAAGATTTTTCTCTCCTTTCTCTGACTGTTAAATAAGAAAAATTAATAAGACTGCAAAAGAGCGGAAAAAATTGTGTTTATAAATAAAATGACGACTATTTAAATTATTTTTATTTCCTGGCACAACGGTGCATCTGCTTTACGGTTGTTTTTCATTTATTGCATTGCTTATTTTCTCTTGCTACTTTTATTGAACAAGCTTATTATGAAAACTTCGTATTCGTCATTCACAACTTTGTAAATAAGAAAACTCGTAACTAATAGAAATTTCTATTTTATTTATCTATCTTTACCTAATTAGATATTTAAAAATAAATGTTTAAAGGATTTAAATTTCTAAAACATTCCTAACTAAGTCCAGGGTCACTTCGGGTTTTTTTAAAATTGGGTCAAGACACGATATTGAAATCCCTC
The DNA here is from genome assembly GCA_900005825.1 of Clunio marinus. Classification (NCBI taxonomy): domain Eukaryota; kingdom Metazoa; phylum Arthropoda; class Insecta; order Diptera; family Chironomidae; genus Clunio; species Clunio marinus. The sequence goes on along the minus strand of CVRI01000075.1, from coordinate 1,493,550 downwards.
GATGTAGATAAAATTTCATGCAGCACCAAAAACGTAAAATTGAAAATGGCTTTAAGTTGTAAATTATAAAACACTTATTTCCTCAACATCAAAAGCAATATCTAAAGAATATTTCTTCATTTTTATTAAACATTCTTTAAGATCTCTGTTTTTATTTTTATTCCATTAGAGTTGAATTTAAAATGCGAAGCTAATAGATATTCAAATTGCGTACATTTAACTGCCTATTAGAATCTTCTATTGATCAATCTTGGGAGTGTTTTCAACTTACAAGCTATTGAAAATGGTAATGTTCTGCTATTAGAAATTTTTTTCGTTGCTTTATACCATAATTTTGCCACCACAAAGAATAAGATCTAAGATAGAGAGATGAACATTGACGAATTGCCTCAACACATAAAATGTTATTTTTGTTGCGATATCAGAGAACATATTTTTCATTACAACGAACGCACAAGTATCTAATATTTTTTATTGAAAAACAAAAACAACGCTTGCATTTTATCTCCCGTAAAAAATCACTGACGAGAGGAAAACATTTCCCTTGACGAGTCTCTTGAATGGTGGGCGAAATGCATCATCTGATTACCAGCAACTACAAATGACTTAAGATGGATTGATGTCGGTTGCCGTTTTTTTTTCTGAGAAGAAATAGGTGATTGTTGTAAGCTCAGGTGGATTAAATACTCGGAGTCGGGGTGATCGAACGAAGGAGAAACATAAAATATGAACATTATACTCATATCTCTACTTCTTGAATTTATTTTTTTATTGCAAGAAGTTGCGTAACTATTTTGATGGAATATTACAATTTAACTCCTAAGTTTACCTCGTGGCGCAATGGAAAATTGTTCAACAAAAGTAGAATAAAATTTATAATTTCAGTCTTTGTATTATTGTCGGTGTACGGAAAGCTTTGAAATGAGAAATGTGCAAGGTGGTAATCAAATAGTCAGATGGAGAATGAACTGTTGCTTACCGTGTGGCATGTCAAAATCACAATAAATCAATTTCAGAGCAAAATATCAAAACTGAGACATTAATACAAGTGGAAATTGTACGTGGGCTCTTGTTTTTTTTCTAAATGGAATTCGTAAGATTTTTGAAAGCGATTTCTAGATTGGACTTGTAGTATAAAGTTGCATGAATTTATTTCAATAAAAAAGAAAATTGAGGTAAGCCAATAAAGTTATAGTTTAACGTTAAAAACCTCTTATAACATCTTTTATTGTACATTAGTTTATGTCTTTTCAATTATCCATGGCTAATCCTTTTTATAGTCGTCGTTTAATGGACGTCGTAGACATTATCGCATCTAGATAATATCAATTTCTCTTCTTACATACTAATCGGTTTCTTTGTCGATGAAAAAAAAGAACAACGGAGCTTATTTTTGAGTTACATTACATTACCAGCCAATAAAAAGATCGTGCAGATTAAGAACGATTTTATTGCAATTTATAGGGAAAATATATTGGAGATGACGTGACTATTAAAATATATCTTCTTTCTCTTAGCCATCGATGATTAAAATTATCATAAACTCTATTTTATGATGCACCGCATTTACCGCATAACAACGCGCGCAGCCCGAAACAAATTTATTACAAGCTTGTTAAGCGATGCAAAAAAATATGTGCAAATAAAATTAAGAATCGTATGCGCAACAAGACGGAAAAAGAGCTATAAAATTAAATGGCATAAAAATATTTTCATAATTCTCTTCTGGAGCGATTTGTTGGTGCAATTTTTTAAATTCCAAGTAATTTCTTTCATTCAACAATAACTTTTGCCTTTCAAAAAAAAAAGAGTAGTTTGCATACAAGTGATCACTAACGAAAACTATTTTTTTTATATCGTCGTTAAAACTTTTTTAAGATGAACTTAAATTTAACTGTGAAAGTTTAAAAGTTTACATCATGCATGGATTTCAATAAAATTTAATTACAATTCGATGCCTTTTTTCTGAAAACTTTAGTTCATAATTTATGAGTGAAATCGTGGAAAATGACAAATTAAAGCAATTTTCCTTTCTCAGGCTTACAAACTGTCATTATTTACTCAACCACCAGCAATCATTTGATCAGTTTTTGTAAACACTCACACAAGTTTTTATACATAAAGAAGTCATGAAATAAATTTCAATTTCGATGAATCAAGTCGTGCAATAAACCTCCGGTAAACAGCTAAGTTAATTTCAATCAACGAATTAAAATGTATACTTATGATGAGATTTTTATCTAAATATAATACAACATCATATTTATTGCATTAATGAGTGCTTGCAGTCAGTCTTATTTGCACTGACGATTCTTCTTCTTTTTCATGCTCTTATCGAAGCATAAATTTTCACGATAATTTGCGTCATTGTTGCTTCTTACAACCAAATTCAGTCATTGAGTATTTCTTTTTTATCGCAAAAATGGAGAAAGGAAAGGAAAGGCCATTAAAAGCCATTAAATAAACATATTCGTTCTCTCATTGCTTCGTGATAAGCTACACTCACTCACCAGCAGGAAAGTCAACATTTTAACGATTTTTTTTGTTTTCCTTCATTGCATTTCATTCCTTTCATTCATTCATGATGTAGTTTAAAAATCATTAAAGTCACATAATACTTAAAATGATGATTGATAGCGAGCATTGAAGTGAAGAGAGGCGAAAAGAAATAAAACAAAACAAAGTTCCTACCCGACTTGCAACAAAATCTTAAATCATGCAACACATCTGACTAATGATAAAACTGGCATAAAAATGACTACAACTTTTAATCATTTTAATAACTTCATTCTTCGATATATGTACCATCGAAGCAGCGGAAATCATTGCACGAAAAAATAAAAGAAAAGAATTTTGAGATGTCTTTACGAAAAGGAAACCGCGGCTCATGAATGAACAGATATTTAAAAGTTTCTTAATAACGCTTCGCCCCCAGATGTTACTTTTGCTTTAATTATAAGAAAAAAAATGTAGATGTCTGCCGAAGGTCGAAAAATCCGATACAATCGATGAAAATGTCATTAAACTTCTCTTTACAGAAGTAATTAAAAGTCAATATCCGCTACAAAGTACACTATTTATGATCGACTTTTTGCTACTTTTCTTCTCATTTTAACACCGGATGCAGTCAATTTAATGTCTTACTGCCATTTCACGACAAATATCTACTTATCGTCAGACGCAACTACAAAATGAGATGAAAGAGAGTTCGATAAAATGTCGTTTTTATCGCTAATTATACCTACACCGCATTGCACCGGCCGATATTTAATAAGTTTTAAACTACAATATGCTTATTTTTTAATCAATGAAGCTCAAATTTCCACAACATGCAATTATCGATTGAATTCTCACATGAATTATTATTTATCTATATTAAATATTAAGCAATTTCTTCTTGCTTAAAAAATGGAATCAACCTTAACCCAATAAAATAAATTTAAATTGCTTTATTAAAATCGTGTACAACAAAAAGATTTCCTTACTATCAGCGGAAGTCACGTTAAGAATTTGAATATTAAGAGTCTTTGTCATAGAATTATTTTCATAACTTCTTCTCGAGACATGAAACTGATAACATTTGCTTTACTTATTCTCCCAACAATATTTTGTGAAGATGAAAATATTCAAAACGATTTTTTAGAATGGAAGGTGAGTTGACTAAAATTTTAATTTAGTTTAATAATTCCATCATTTTTCTCTTTGTTGCTTTTAATTAGAATCGTTTTAACAAAACATATAAAAACGTCGAAGAGACAGAAAAAGCATACAAAAACTTCAAGTTTAACAAAAAGATCATTGATGCAGGAAATGAAAAATTTATAAAGGGAGAAGCTTATTTTCATCAAAGTCTTAACAAGTTTTCTGATCAACTACTTCATCAAAGAAAACGAGCTATGCGTGGTGTTGCTACCGTTACGACAGGTCAGTCAATGATGAGTGGACGATCTTTCGGACCACCAATCAAAATGACGATTCTAAAGCCAGGAACCTTTGAATCGGCGCCACTTGTTTGGGATTGGAGGCGTCATAATGGTGTGACACCTGTCAAAGATCAAGGATACTTTTGCAGTGGCTGTTGGGCATTTTCAGGTCTTGGTGCTCTCGAGTCACAGTATAAGAAAAATTATGGAAAAGAATACAACTTCAGTGAACAACAACTTATTGACTGTAATCGACACGAAATAACAGGTAACTGGGGATGTGATGGAGGCAACCAAGCATCTGCTTATAACTACATTGGTATCAATGGGATTGAACTAGCTGAAACGTATCCATATAAAGAAGAATTGCCACATGATGATGCATATTCTTGTGGTTTCAATAGTTCGAGAGCAGTGGGGCAATTATCAGGTTACTATCGCATCAGACCTGGAAATGAAACATTTTTGAAGGAAGTTGTATATTATTATGGCCCTGTGTCCTTTGCATTTAATGGTTTGTTGCCAACCTTTGCTTACTACGAGAGTGGGATTTATGATGATCCCAATTGTGTCGAGTAATTTAATTAGTTCGTAATATAATTCAGAATGATTGAAAGAAAATCTTTTCAGTGGTTTAAGTCACAGTGCATTGATTGTCGGGTTTGGAAGAGTAAACATTGGTGGTCGAATTATTGATTATTGGATTTGTAAGAACTCCTGGAGCACTGACTGGGGAGAAGATGGATACTTTAAGATGGTCATGGGGAAAAATATGTGTGGACTGACAAGATATTTAATAGCACCAAAAATTGATTAAGAATTGATTTAGTAAAGTCTAAAAATTATTTTTTCTTTCCTTTAAATGCATGAGATGAAAAATTAAATTTATCAAATATAAAAAATCTCAACTTTACGACAAATCTTATGATCAAATGAATTCTGCCGACAAATTCATTCCATTGAGAATATTCCGCGACTGAAGTTGATAATCGAAACACTCAAAAAAAGCCCTCGCTTCAACCAACGAAGTTTAAAAAAAACCTTTAACGAATCAACAATATAAAAGCCAAAGACGCTGTAATCTTGTTACCTTGAAATGTAAATCATCAGACGCCTTTTCTTTCCTTCTCTCTACTTAATATTATGTGTCATTGATTTAAGTAGTTGGCAAAGTGTAAAGTTTCTCTGTGCGGTTGCATTCGAAGACGGAAATTAATATTCAGCCAAAGTATCACAAATGGCTTTACGAAAGATACTTTTTCATCGTATCAGAGTGAAGAAAGAAACCGTGCATAAAATTATGATTCATTCATTTGTCGCGATTGTGATGTTTCAAAGTAATGAAAACGATGAGTGTCAACTATCTCGAAGACTGTATATGAAAAATATTAAATTTCATTCGTGAAAAATTGTGACAAATTTCCAATTGAATACGCCCGCTGATGACTTACTGCAATGCGATCTTACATTATCGCGTCTTCAGTCGGTTCGAACTTCGAAGAGAAGAGAATCAATTTAATATTTTAAATATGGTTATGAGAAGACTTTAAAAGCAAATTGCTAAGCATTTTTCTTTATTTTCGTCGACAGCAGTAAACAGTTTACCTTTAATCACAGACAGAGTTAAAGGGGAATATTATACACCATTCAATGGAGATGTTATCATCAATTTACTAATAATTTTCATGAGAATTCTCTCTTCATTCAAATAATCATTGCAAAGAAACTATTTTTATTGCAACTCTTGTTCAGATGTTGAATAACTTCATCTTACTTATGCTAAATAATTTTTATAGATTTTTTCATGTTTGTTTTTATTTCTTCGTATTTCAACTGATTGGCATGCGTGCGTCATCGTAACAAATGTTACACGTAAACAAATTGATTTCATTGACGAAAGACGTTTGTTTTTAACACGACATCAAATTCTACTAATTAATGAAATCAATTTAAATCTTTTCAAGGTGCCAATTAATAATGCGTTGAACGAACATCAGCAGATGTTGGTTCTTATTTGCTAGTTAGTCAGTTTTAAACAATCAAAGATAAATTGTCACGGAAATCAACTGTCAATTTTGTCAACTTATCTATGTAGCTCAATAAAATATTTTTTGTTTAAATTTATGATTGACTCACCTTATCACAAAAAACTTTGATTTGACAGTATCCTCTATGGGAGATGTTAGTGTCACGAGGATCCTCAAATGTGTCGACTTGTATATGCAGTGGAAGACCCTGAAAGGATTAAATAAAGAAATATTTAAAATCTTAATAGGAAGTAATTTAAGTTTCCAGGAACCGTCATTATTATTAAAAATAGAAATCTGATTCGTGATGTAGAAGGAAATTCCTTAAATGTTCAATTCACTTCGCTTTTGTCACGTGCCATTTATATTTTTTTTTATTTTGTTTCCATTTGTACACTAATCCCAGCAACAAAACTCCTTAAATTTACGCTCGAAACAAAAATGAAAGAAAAATGCTCCACATTTGGCAATTGGAGATTAGCTGTGACTAATGTTGGCTGCCAGAGGAAAAACAGTTAAGTGGCTTAATTGGAGCTTGACGATTTATTCGAGCTTTTTTTTATTGCCAGCATTTGCCTTAAAATATCAAAGTCAAAAGGTATCAAATTAGCATAGCGATTAATTCTGAGATATTTAATGAATTTTTTTCTGTCGTTTTCCCCTCTTCGGTGCGCGTTTTCGACATTAAGAGATAAGCGTATGACAACAACATTTTTTCACAATGTTTAACCATTTTGCATTCTCTTTTAAAGTTGAATACAAAATTGCAATAATTAAAAATTTGTTTCTTGGTCTCACAAAGCTTTGGCGACAATTCCTTTTTTTCCTTCCTTCATTCTCTGCTCATTTATTTAATTTTGATGCTTATCGATGACTGCGAAGGCGATTACTTTAATATCTTAAAATGTTGTACGTTTGACTTGCGTTGTGTCGCTGTGGAGCCTCTCAGCACATTCCATTTCGTTGAGCATATTTTAAACATTAACGTAATTGGAAATCAAATGACGTCATTCATTCATTTATACTGAATGAGAGTTAAATAAATATATCAAAAGACTTCAATCAGTGTATAGAAAAGTTATGAAGGAATGTGAATGTAGATCATTAGATTTGTAACCATCGTCGTCGTCGTCGTCGTATATTAATTAACTGTCAAGCATTATAAAGTTTTAATTCTATTTATTGAATTTTTTTTTCTTCATTCAACTTCCATTACTGAGAAATTCCGTTTATTATCACCACAATGTTCCACATTTGGAAATGAAAATGTAAAATGCAAATGGAAATTGTGAGTTGTAAAAAAAGTGTAAATATTTATTTTAACTTATAAAATGATGTTCTATTTAGTCTCAAAGCGATGCTGCTTTAAAGTCGTCTCTGAATGGCATAAAAAACGATTTGGATTGTTTCTGGAAAAGTAAATGCGTAACATAAACACAGTGAAAAAATTTATGTACGTGATGTAAAAGAGAAAAATCTGCCATGTGAATGTGCTTTTAAAAACAGTTGGCTGAAGTTACATTTATTATTTTTCAAGTCGAACACCTGTCTATAAACTACAATCAATATTTTTTATTCTTCTTCTTCATCTTCATTCGGACTTTATCGTGAAGGAACTTTAATAATTTAATTTTTTATTTCTCTTGAATCTCATTGATGCGGACAACATGAAGCGAGATGCGGGAGGGAGAGAATGAAAAGAATAAAATGAATTAAAAATCGTCTCAACATAAGGATTTATCATTTAGTGAATGACAGGTAGATGATAAATAAATTGGTCGATGCTAGTCGAGAATTCCAAATACATACATCTACCGAACATACATTTATGTCTTTCTTTCAATCTTTCGCGAAACGTTTTTATATTTGTCGCTTTCTCATTGACACAAGGAAATAACAGATTGTTTGTCGAATGTCGCTCGTTCCTTCGTTCGTTTGTTCCCGAATATTATAAATATCTCTTTCTCTATCTCTCGTCATCCTGTTTCTTCATTTTAAACACATGTCTCAAGTCTTGTCATCTACCTCACAATTTACATTCCGCAATCGACTGTTCTTCAGATAAGATGAGAATAAATACAAGAGAGATGAAAGAGAAAAAAGTTAATTGACGATTGGAAGCGAAGCGACACCAAACAAGTGCAACATATCTTCGTACATAGGGTTGAAGTGATTAAATGAAGAACATTAAAAATGCAACACCCACATAATTTCCGTCTCTAAACTAAAGGTGAAGTAAGTAAGTAAGTATCTCAAATGATTCTTCAAGGCGATTAAATCCTTGTATGTGAGAGAACGAAAGCATGGAATTAAATATTATGATGTAGTTTACGACTCCCTTTTAATTTGTAGCTTGGTTGATATAACATTTATTAGTCATGGAATTAATGAAAAAAAGTGAAGAAAATGATCCATTTCGTGCGAAAATAGTATAAAAATAATTCTTATTGCATGCGGCGTGACCGGGGCTTTAGCCTTAAAGTCAAAATACTCTGTAAGTAATAACAAGGCTTACAAGAATATGGCTTTGACCGATGCTTAAATGAACTAAGCATATAGCATTAAGTATTTTGATATGCAGATGCCGGGATCTTATTACGGAGGAGAATGAAAATCTCAAATGGCGAGGACAAATTTGCTTCTTTGTTTCAATTATTCTCATTCGTTTCTTTATGATACACGCTCGTGTATGGCGTGTAATCGCATCCACCTTAAGACGACGATTTCTTCTTCTTTCATTCTTTGCTACCATAGGCGATGTACAGACAGCATCAAGCCCAGCAGTCTTTTCTCGGATCATTTCTCATTCTCGTTGTCTCCATGTCACATGCTAATAGTTTTAACTGAACAACATTCAATTTTGTTTATTAAAGGAAGAAAAGGAAAATGCGAAAAACATTCATTGTTGATGTGTATTGTTATTGTAAACAGTAATTACGAGCTTCTTCGAAAGCAATAATTTAGATGAATTTGTATTACATGACTAAAAATTATAGCCATGGAAAAGAAAGAGATTTTTGTTGTTGTTTCTGACAATCAATTGTAGAGTTCTTGGCAAATGATTACTTAAATTAACATTCACATTATCAGTTTTATTTAATAAACTGTTTGCATATTTCTTTTTAAAATATGTGATATGTTAAGTTACTTAACCAGAAAGTAAAGAAAAACAATTTTTAGGAATTTTTCATGTGAATAGTTTTGAGAAAGAATGATTGGAAGTTTTATCATGTTACATGTCATTAGATGAAAATTTATTGCAATACCAATCCTTGATTTAATGATCAAAATAAAGAAAAAAGAATCTTAACATTGTCGACATTCCATGTCCATGACTGAAAACGACAAAAGTCATTGCTAATTTTTACCGTAACAATAAGAAACTGTTTCTTCGAATATCAACAATGGATAATTTCCAATAATTTCAACCATTTATGATCAAAGACAATTTCCCTTAACGGAAATTATCGGTAAGCAGCTCTCATCATAGCATTGCTTGACAAAGATGATAACTTAAATACTTTTTAATTGATATCTATTAATTAATGGAAATAACTTTGATTTAATTCATAGAGATCTTCCATAATTGAATGAAATGCAGTTCTAGATTCGCAATCGTATCAAATTCAAAATGTTGAGCTAAAAGCAATAAAAGAATTTTTGAAAGCATCAAGATCTCTCTCTCTCTCTCTCTCTCTATCATTTCCATTTGAGTCAACAACTAACGCGCTGCGTTCTTTTAATCATGTAATTTATGGATCCAGAAAATTAATGACAGCCATATAATGTACCACTCAATCATGTTTTCTTTCAATCCATTGTACTTTTCTCTCTTTTTTTCTTGACTTTGTCGTCGTCTTACATCTTTCTTCTTTAATACATTTTTTTTACTTTATTATTGAAATTCATTCATTTTATCTCTTTGCAAGTGAGATATTAATGACTTGCTTCGTTTTTCATCTTATTATCATTTATATAAACATAGTTAAACATAATGAAATGAAATAAATAGAGTGGCATTGTTTAGGAATGCTCACAACACACAAATGACGACTTACCAGATGGTAGTCACGGTTTTGACAACCTTCTTTTTTCTCTTGTCATCGTCATAAGGAAATCATTCAAATATTTGACGTGTCAGATACTTACATGTCAATAAATTATATTAAATAGCTATCGCTATATGAAACAATATTGACGACATTTATGAAAACTTCCCATCCCTATGAAACGCCGCCGTGACACAGCGAAATGAAACAATAAATTTTGTGCGCCCAAACACAAAATAAATAACAAAAAAGTAATAAAAATAAGCAACAAAAAATTACCTTAACACCTTTCTGACTGCTAAAATCAGTACTTAAACATTGAACGGCAACATTTATCTGGAAATAAAGAGATTGAAACAAAAAAATAAAAAAATAATATTAAAATCAGAGTGAATGAAAAGTAAAGAAATGAATAACATAAGCGATCAGGAGAAAGGAATAAAAAATAAAATAATAAATAATCAACGTAAGATACACCAACAAGACATCTCACACAAAAAACAGGGAATTAAATCGGGCTGCGGATTTATTACTTTACAGCTAATCCAAGCAAAAGGCGCATGCTTGAAGATAAAGAAGTCATAAATTATTTTCATTAAAAAAAGCAGACGAAGAACATCGTTGAAGGAAAAACAAAAGTTTTAAAGTGGTGAGACTGAGATGAAACATAAATACTTAGCTCAATAAAATATAGAGAAACGGTATCAATGGAATCATAATAAGTAATCGTCTTAGCTTCTTGTTTTTGGCGGAATTCAAAAATCGTCTACAGGTATTCATTTATTGAAGAACCGTCTCCAGGTAGTACGATATGATCTTCGCGCGCATGATCAGAAGTCACGATTCGTTGTTGATTCAACAATTTTCCAATATTTACTTTTTTTATTCGATTCTCGAGTCAATGAACATCGACATGTGCTATATAATTAAATTTCAAGATTTTGTTTTGCATGGAAGATTTGATTCGCAACCTGTTTCTTCCGTATTTCACTTGCGTTTCTCGCGCCCATCTCGCAAACTTGTTTTTCGTGTCGATTCATTTCTTTCACAGCTTGGATGAAGATAATTATGGGGAAATGTCTTGTTCCCACAATGTGAATGAATCATAAGTCAATGCGTCAAGTGCGAGTGTGAACTCAAACAAGAATTACAGCTTGAAAGTCAACAGTTCAAGCTTTTTATATTTATGGATATTTTTTTTCGGATGCTTGGAAAATTTATTGCAATTTTAATTGACAAAAGCTTAACGCAATATCTTATTAAACATGCGAGACTTTCATTTGATCTCAATTATCGTAAGATTTTATATTAAATTGAACTTACTCTTGCTTGATTATTATAAAATATCATCTCGACTTTTTTTTCTGTCACTAAACTTTATTATGTTCTTAATTAACATAATTAGCATAAGAAATATATAAAATTTCTTCTATGACTCTCACAGTTCTTTCACATTTTCTGATCATATTATAGCAATCAGAGGAAACGACAACAATTATTACCAACAATAATTTTTCGTGTCACTAATTAATGCGCAATCTGCATTCCTTGTCGCAAAATCAACTTCATATTACGATTTGCGATCATTTATCGAAATCAGAAAATTATAAACAGAGAAACTTGTGACTTGGAGAAGCAATTAAAAATTTATTGCTCTTGACATTTGGATAATGTAAAAATATTATTTTTATTACGATTTGATTTGAAGTTTTGTACACGCAGCATTTTTCTATTCCTAATCAAGAAGTTTAATCTTTTTGATGTCTTCTCGTAAATCGAGATATCTTATAGTTCGCAAAAATGAATTTTTCATAAGTTTTTATAGCACAACAACTTGTTCACCGTCTTTGAAGTTCATAAAGGTGGATGTTTATGTATTCATCGTAATGATAATTATTAGTTGTAATAAATATTCAATTTACCTATAAAAACGATCACTTAATATATGTAGAGATAAGTGAAATTTCTCATTTCACATACAAAAGGATTATTGCTTAGTCATGGCGATTAGCTTTGATCTCTTTCAAGCGATGAAAGGCTGCTTGAAGAAATGCGTCAGCCTCACGATTTGGAAGCATTTTAACTTTGTTTTACGCCTTTGTTCGTCAGCATTATAACAGCTACTGTTACTAAATTCAATTTATTAACTTATCCAAAGAAACCAAAGTTCAGGCTTTCAATTCCACATGCGTCATAAATAAAATTAAGTTCGCATTATTCCTTTAACAAAAGCCGCTTTCATGATCAAATGATTAAATTTGGATCATTCTTCTATTAAACGTTTCATTTACGATTTCATTTCTATTTTCATCGTAAACCGACATCAAACGAGTTCGTTCATGTATCGCAAAAGCCTAAAAGCATATGCATGTTATGAAAGTATGTTTCAATTTGAAAAATATGTTTGACGTGCGCGATTCTATGCCATCAAAGAGAATAAAAAAAGAAAAACAAAAACAACTCTCGCAACCCAATGACCGAAATAAATCTTTCATTGTCTAAAGCACGAAGTCAACAACAATCTTATTATAAATTTTCATTTCAATATTTTATATCTTTATCCAAAGTCTTTCTAAGATTTATCTCAAAGGCACGTGAAAGAATGCCGCGCCACGCTAAGAAAAACAAACAAACAACTTAATTAATAATCTGTCATTTAATGAAGTATTATTTCCATTATTTATTTTGTACTCGGACAGCTTCGGGCAGTTATGCATTATGTTTTGGGGGAAAAGGAGAACCTTTTCATGCTTTAAGAAAAGTATAAAAAATATATAATAAAATGGGGGAGCGATTAAAGTGGAGAGTTAAAAGGAAACGCTTTTTATTTAGTATAGGCAATTAATAAATTATAGCGAAACGAAGATTAACATGCTAAAGCAACTAAAAGAAATGAAAAATTGAAAAAAAAATATCTTTTTTATCGCATTTAAAAGCCGAGAATCACAATTTATTACCATTGATATTGCATGATAGCGATATCACAGATAGCGAGAGAACGACACTTGCATCTATACAAATTAATATTTGCGTCTTGTTCTAGATATGCTGTCGGTGTTTGTAGTTGGCAAACTGAAGAAAACAGAGAAATAAAAGAAACACCAGCCAACACGAAACAAAGATAAAATGTCATGTAATTTAGCGAAATGGTGGAAAAGTTGAATGTCAATGAATTATAAATTGACTTTACAGAAGATGTTTTATTTATTTATGTTTACAACAGCAGCAGCATCAGCAAGACAGCAACAGCAGCAGCATAGCAAAATGAATTATATCGAAACTTTTTCTGATTGTCTTCTTTAATTTTACGCGTTATTCTGTCATGCTTTTGGAGTGCGTGTGTGCAAACATCTACTCGTGGGTTACATAAGCTCTTGTCGAATATTATAAATATCTACCTATATGTAGATAATCTGATTTCGACAGAACAAAATCAATATATTTAAACGGTTTTAAATAATTTTCATTTCCTCTGACCTTCGAATATGAATGACTATGACACAAAAAACGAAATACATAAAATTCGAGCTGAGCTATTTCATAAATTATTCAGATAATAATTTAAACAGCGACAGAAGAAAGACTCCTACTGATTATCGACAGAAATTTGAATTGATATGTGTTTACATTCGATAAAAAAAGAAACTTTTTTCTATGCTTTTATCAACATCTTATTTAATTTAGTTTAAAGCATGGAGTAAATAATTACATCTACTTTAAATCGATTTACAGTGACAGAAAATAAAGAGAAGTTGAGTAATCTAATGAAATGTAATTTTTCATATTTTGAGTCAATCGATTAACATTAAAAACATTACAAGCGGGGCGGGTTGAATTTAACTACACATGCTTATAAGTCTTTGAAGCTCATTAAAATGAATATTTATTGAGCCTTCAATATTTATTCGAAAATAAAATGTTAGAAGTGATAAAGATCAGGTGGCTTTAGACATGTAACGGAGCTAACATACATAGAGCAATATGTACTTAATTTGGAGTCTTGAGAGGTAAAGTGATAGTTTAGCACTTCTGGTGGCTAAGATCGCGATATGATATTAATGACTCAGTAAATATTGTGAAGCTAATAGATGTTTGTGAAGAAACAAAGGATAGTTATCTGATAAATTTGTTATTCGAGAGTTCTCGAGAATTAAAAAGGTAAATCAGTAAAAAAAAAATCTAATATATTAAGGTCTAAATATTTAATCTTTTAAAAAGCATTGAAATTTTATTGACGCGTAATAATATCAGAGCTCCACCTAACAATCATGAATGTTTATTGCTTTGAGCTAGATTATTCTCAAGTTTTTATTGATTCTCATGTTTTTCTATTTCTAAATTCTTTTGCGATTTCATATTTTTGATATCAAAAAAGTTTGATTTCAATAAACTTTTCATAGAACGATATTGTCGAAGTCGTAAATATAAATAAAGGAAATATAATGGAAAATATAATTGTGGATAGAATAAAGTCTCAAAAGATAAATATGATTAATTGCACTGCGATTTGTTCTACGGCTTTTCCAAATTCAATTCATTGACATATGCAAGTATTCTACATTATTTCTCCATGTCTTGTCGCCTTGTCATGAGCAATAAATTTCCTAACATATGTAAATATGTTTCTCTTATCCACTTTTTCAATGTTTCGCTAGACGTAAATTGAATTTTCCTGACGCTGCAATTATCCACTGGCGAACTCATTTTTAACAATAAATTAATGTCGATTTGTAATGTTTGAATCTTTCGTGTCTCGCTTTTCAGCAAGTTTTATGCAAATTTGTCAAAATTACGAAATAAATTTATTTTTCTTCTTTCTCTTTTACTTGCTGGTTTTAAGATGTGAATAATTGAACAAGTTATGATAACAGATGTCTTTTGTGTTTGATGATGGTTGCATAGATATTTTCTTAACTTACCTTAGCGGAGCTCTCTAATGGATTCCAATAAACAGCAATAGCATTGTGCGATACTTCCTCTATAAGTCCAACTAATCCAACAGAATTCTTCGTGTCTGTGGGAGAAAGAAAAAGAAAAATCGGAAGTGTTAATTTTATGTTTGTCAACAGGAAGTTGTAAATTGTTTATTGAACTTATCATCGTGGTTAATGAAGCGCGAAATGACATTTTCGCCCGAAACGAAAAAAGAAATTAATTAAAAACGTGAATGGTGATCACAGTGTCTGATCAAAAATCAAAAACAAATCATTATTTAAAATATTGGAACTGGATTTTATCAAAACACTGCACCATGCAACGATGAAAGACTCATTAAGTGGCGCTTATTGAGGTCTTAAACTTGTTTCCATCCGTAAGCAACTTGTTCGTCTCAGTGAGACGCTTTTGGTGACGAAAACGAACAGAAAAATTTCATTCCGATTCAAACATTGAAAGCATGAAAAAAATTATGGTTGTTATGTTAGAACAAACTTAATTAATTAAATTTATTTTGCCGTAGGACATGAACATTTGCTTACGGAAACATTTCCTGGAGTTAAGCACAACATTTATGTGTCTTTTTTTGAAAACTACATTATTGCGTTTGTTCGCCGATCAAGAAACATGGAAATCACACCGAGTCATGTAGCAAAGGAGAAAAAATGATCATTATCAATTAATTGTTATCTAAAAGCAACAGAGAAAAAGAAAGAAAAACGATGTAGTCGTTTGTAAAAATGCTCATGAGCATGAGAAAGCTTAATGGCTTAAATAGGTTTTCTTTTCATGTATAATTGCCAATCGGTTTTGCATTCTGTTTCATTATGTTGAAGATATTGTGTTAAAAAAAAAGTTTGCGTACATAGCTATGTTCTCGGTAGAAAAGAGCATCGAGTGAAAGATTATAAGTCGCAAGTGAGTTGATCATGTTGTTAAATTAAATTTTAACATTTGCCAACGATGTGGACATGAGAAAAATTCCTTACGTCTCACACAGAAAGACAAGTTTTCTTCTGTCTTCACAAAAAGTTATTAATAAGTGAATTATAATGCTTATTCTACACGAACATCATGGAAAGTACAACGGCTTTTGATTCTGATAAGAATCTCATCTTCTCTCTTGGAGTCTTCGATCGATCGATCGAACGATTGTAAATAATGCTCAATTATGATATGGAATCAACGACACATAACAAGAAGATGGACAATGGATGCGAATATTCATTCTTTATTATTATGAAAATGTTAATTTTAACATCATTTTTCCAAGATGGGTTGTTGGAGGTAATTTTTTGCAATGTATCATAAACTTGACATCGCATCGCATCGATTCATGTCATTATATTTATTATAAAGAAATTTTGCTAACGGAATTATTTTCTCTCACTTAAATAAAATCCATTCACAATAGATACAAAACAAATGAAACGTCAAAAATGTCTTACGTTTCGAATGATGAATGACGTATGCTAGCAACGTACGTAACGTAAACTCATACCTACCTAGCATCAAGAGAACATTAAGAAACGAAGATTTATGTTCATATAGAATATTATGCTGATGCCCTTTCTCTTTTTCTCTGTCTTTTACATTAATTATTTCGTCTTTCTTTAATATAGTTCTCGATTTCTCAGTACTAACGGAGCTGCGTAAAAAAAAAACAGAGCTCATCAAACTTTAATTGCGAGAAAAGAAAATCAATAGATTTCAATGACGATAAAATATTCGTGAAAAAAATGCATCTGAAACATAAAAGAAATATATTTATTTCTTCAAAAATGGTCATTGGAATTGCATTCGTTCGTAGCAAGACATCTTCGATAATTAAAATTGTTTTTGTCTCTTTTAACAGCGTTAAAGTACAGTAGTAGAAAATGTGGCCATAAACATTGCATTAATGGAAAATCGCGCGAGCATTTTTAATGCACCATTCCCATTCAGCGAGTTTGTGTTGCTTGAGACTTCCAACCAGATTGTAAAACTTATTTGTTAATTGATTGTTAAGTTAATTGACCTTATCGAGAGAAAGAGCAAGTACAAGTGCAATGCAACAATAACAAGTAATGTTCGCAATTGGCAATTTTCTCGTGAAAACATTTTAATTTTTAATTCCTTTGGTTTCTCATCACTTCACCACAGCAAACTACTTCGAATCACCATTTAACCCTGTTACTGCGTTCTGAGCATACTGAGAGATGAAGTTAGAAGTTATTTATTTCGGAGTTCTTTTAATTATTTTATTTGTATAGTAAAGACAATTATGAGTTGTTTAGATGTTTATAGTGGAATACATTTAAGTCATACTTTAATTAAATTACTCGGAGGAATATTACAAGTTTAATTTATTTAATAAGTGCTTCACTTCAACAATGTAAGATAATTGCATTTGATTTAAAATTCTAGAGACATTGTAAGCACGCTTTATTTAAAGTTAAAACAAAATCGTCATCAACTTTAATCAATGCTTACAACATAACATGAAAATTAAGTAAAAAGGAAAGACGTAAAATAAAAATAAAAATATTCCATATTTTCTGTTGATGATCATCAGTATTTCATTGTTTGCGATCTCGTAAATCAGCCCCAAACAAAATGCTTTTAAAAATTTCATCAGTTTCACTTACCGGCATCCAAAATTCGTTGCTTCACCGAATGTTGTCGTGAGTGCCAAAATTGCCATGCTTTTATCTCGTCCTCGGGGCTTTTCTCTTCACGAAACATGAGCATGATGACGCTCTGCAAAAAAGAAACAAGAAAATAAAAATAAACAGAATTTTTCGTTTAAAAAAATTATTGTTAGTGTTGAAATTAAAATCTCAATCTTGCATGATATTTTATTAACTTCAAGCATTTTTTCATGGAAAATTACATTAGCGTAACTGTCAAAAGGAAAGTTGATAAACGATGTCATAATTATCTCAATTTAATTTTTCTTTGAACCACTTATTATGAGTATGAGAGGCCTTGTTGCATGGCATTTATATTTATTTGCTTAAAAAGGACAGAAAAAAGAAATAAAAACAAATTTTAAAAATAAATCGACGACAAAGATGCTCGAGGCGAGTCAGTTAAAATCTCGCGATTACTGATCGGTGACGACTTCATTCAGTTTTATTATTATTCGCGTGATGTTGAAAACCATTAAAACACTTTTAACCTTTAGTTAAATTAACATCATCCTAAGTATTACAACAACATCTATCGCTTAAGTTCATCAGAAGCAATGTCACAAACGAAGAGAGCTTCAATAAAGCATTTTCTCTGTTCTTGACTCACGCAGCGTTTTCATTCCAAGATACATTTTTAAGAAATTCTTCTTTAATGAAGAGAAATGTGTAGCATTTCTATCAGACAAGCATCAAGAGCAAAAAGGAAAGGAAAAGAATTGTAACCATTAATTAAAAATTCAAAATAAGCCTTCGTTCGTTTAATGTAGGTGTTTAGTTTTAAAACTGTTTCATGCGTTCCATCCATGCTTGATATTTAGAAGGAAAAAAAAGAAATCTCCTCGATTTTATCAGCTTTTATACTCTTAACGCTTTTTTTTATTCACATTTTATATATAATGCCTTCATTTATCGTCCATATGCTTGCTTTTATCACATAGAAGATTGGTTGAAGGTGATTAAAAGACATTTTGAATGATTGAAGACATGTCGCTTCTGAAAGTGTCTCCAGGGCTTATAAATATAAGTTAAAATGACGACAACGTTTAAGGCGTTTGAGGAGAAACTCACTTGCCTAAGTTTTCAACTAACTGTTGAAAACTTTCCACCTCTTCTCGTTGAAAAATGAAACATAAAAGAAATGAATCACAAAACGATAGCGTCAATTTAAGTTGTAATTAAAATAACAGAAACGTCCCTCGTGAATAAGACGATCTTTTCTCTTAAAAACTTTTAAAGTGAATCGATCCAATTAGGCCAAATATGATGCTGGTTGAATAAAGTATTTATTTATGTACAAAAATCATGTAGATATCTATATTTATATAGATAGTATGCAACAACTACAAGAAAATGTAACTAAGTAAGTAGAAGGAGAAAAAAATTCCAGACTTCGAAATAATGATGTCATGAACGGTGAACTGATTTCAAAGAAATATGAATAAACAATAAACATGGCCTAATTGATTTTATTCCTTCAACTATTCACTCTTTGATTCCATCAAATCAGCTCATTGATTGACTTAAATAGCTTCTGACAGACAGCGCATTTCCATACGAGAAATTGAAAACAATTGAATGGAATGAACTAAAAGAAGAAAAAAGGGATTAAAAGCAAATAAATGCTGCTTAGCCATGAAGAAATAAGACTCCTAAAATATATTGAGTGAATGTAGGTCGGTTGTTTGTATTGTAGACAAAGCTTAGAATCACGAGAGAATTCTTTTCCTCTCTAAATAGGCAGCAAATAAAAATAATCTTAGTTAGATAGACACACAAAATGTCAAAAACGAATAGGAAGCATTAAGACTCAATTAAGATTTCTAAAAGAACTTAAGACTATTACGTAGAAATAGTGAAAAAACCTTGATCTGTATTCGATAAACAGTCGAGTAGTAAATACCAGAAATAAGGATTAAGTCCAATGAAATGTCGCGTTCACCTTTTTATGAACTAAAAGAAACATCTTAGACAACCTAGAACTTCGTTCAATGAACGTGAACATCGCGTCACAATGAATCAACGCTTTTTTATAATATTATTTGTTGTGCATCATCAATTCATCACTCATGAGAGCTTCAGGAAATTCTCCTCGCTCAATCTACTCCTAAACAAATAAATCTTCGAGTAGCACCAACAAAAAAATTAATATGAGTTTTGATTTCAAATTTCAATTCATCACTCAAAGAAGAAGTGAAATTTGAATAACAGAAGCAGAATAAATGAAAACAGGAGCGACAGCACCTCAAATTGTGTAATTATTCATGATTTTTTTTGTCCTAAGCTCCTGGAATCTGATCTTTCCGCATCAAATCATATCTTTGAGAGCGAAGCAAAAAAGATTGTAATGATGGTAGCATCTTCAGTGTATCGAAAAGAAGTCGAGATGTAAGAAGGAGATAATGAAAATTCATAATTTTTTTGTACTCTCGCTTACGAGAATTATTCGATGATATTTTTAAGCCCTCGGGAAGATAAGGAGAAGGAAGCAACATTGACTGTTTGTTTTATAGCATCTGGAATGAAAGATTCGTTATATGCAAATTGTCTCACGAGAAAAGGATTGTCTGATGGGATGAAAAGCAATTTAAAATCGGAAGAAATTTTTAACAAGTGTCAACTCTCGATTGAAAGAAATAAATTAATTCACCCCAAATACCGACACATGATCATGGAAGATGATATCGGATTTGAATTAAAAACATTTTCTTTAGCATATTTTTTGTAATTTTTGGGATGGGGGAAAAGCGCATGAGCGGTAACAACAGTAACAATTATTTTAATTATCAATCATCAACCGGAAGAAACATAAGATTTGAAGTAACATAAGTTGATTGAGCGAAACGAAATGAATTGTCTTAAATGATCGAGTGAAAATTTAAACTTCGTGGAAACATTTTTCAAAATTATGCAAATTAAGAATTCAATTTGAAAAGAATAAAAGTTGTAAGATAATAAATAACAATTCTTTGTCGCTGATGGTGGGCCGCGCTTTCAACTTGTATTATTTCTAAGGTGTGCCAATCGCTTCTAATAGCACGTTGTTGTTTGAAAACAACAATATTTCATGATTTCACCAATTTTAGGCTTTTCAGCTTGCACCGAGATAATTAATTTACAAAGAAATAAACCTTCGATTGTCTAATTCAATTAAGATTTCTCATTCTTACTACCTTTACTGTCTGACTGACATTTTGTCACATACAACCGATATAAACGAATCATAAATAGTGCGATAAAGTCAAGACCATGAAAATTTATTGCAATAGTTTCATGTAATAAATTAGCTTGGATTTTGGAATGTTTTATTGTCATGATGGAAATTGAAGCCGTTGTGCAATTAAAAATTCCTTTTGTCTGTTGACTCAGATTTCCATCGCATGATTACTTAAGAATTTCTTTAAATTCCATATGCAAAGAACATTCTTATGCAAGTCATAAAACTTATTAAAATTATAAATGCATGAAAATCTCCTGCTCTGACACCTTTCTCACAAAAAGTCACTCGTTTCGATACCGACTTGAGAGTAAAAGTAACGAAGAATTGGAATTTTTCGAGGGATAGGAGAAAAGTTTCAACTAAACAACAGCTCGAGTCATTAATAATTATAAGAAAAATCTTTTTTCTTTCATTGTGTTGATTTTCTTACTTCTTCAACTTCTTCCAAGATTCAAATATCTAAAAGGGGCGAGATATTTTTTTATTTAATTTCACTTTTAATCATAAAAAGTGTAGAAAAGGATAGAAAAAAGGATGGGAACCCTTTCGTCGTTACTAAAAAGGGATTGCGCTTCAAAGTTTAAACTTTTTTTTACATTTTTAATTGTATCTCTGACGACAACGTCGACGGCTTTCAACAATGCCATGTAACATCATAACAACATGACGATCAAGAGAATTTTTCTAAAGATGCTTATCAGTTTGGGAAAGAACTCAACTGTTTCTCTCAAGAAGTTTGTTTTTTGTGCGTTGTCGACAGTGCGTTTCTCATTTTGTTTTGACTGAGTTAATGAATTGGAATGAGAAGTTTCTTTATCACTTTCTTTGATTCTTTCCATGAATTTTTTTTAAGATTTCATAAATTTAAATGAAAACTTTTCTTACCTTTACTGTTTGATTCTTCAATGGCTTGTCAGGATCGTGAATATATTCTAATGTGATGCCGTAAAACTGTCCCTTGTTAATGTATGTTATTCTGTCATCTTCGCGTCTCTGTGATGAACTTATAGGTGACTCTAAATGATACTTGAAACCTACGTTTGAGAATCTGTGAAAATAGAAAATGGAAATCATTATTTTGTGAGTAAAATATTTTCCAAGTTCGAAAAAAATTCATTCAATCGAAGAGTCAGCAAAGAATTGTTTACAATTTCTCAGCAATCGTGGTCATTATTTTTTCCTTCTTACAATGGATCACAAATTGCTAACAGTCAAAGAGACGAAGATTGTTCAATAAATTCTTCCAATCGCTTTTTAAAGATGTCAATTTATTTATGAAGAAATATTTATTTAAATTGTTAAATTGTTGCTTACATTTATCAAAGGAAAAATTCTTGTGACTTATTCTTATTTTCTTTTATAAGCTGATCAACATGAAACTATCAGCTTGTTGAACATGCTTTATAAATAAGTAATGAACTTCTGCAAACAGCGTAAATAACCATGACCAAGGCTTTGACAATGATTTACACTTGTAAACATTTATTTAAATATAAAATTAATGTTCAAAGTTCTTCGAGGAAATAGCAAAATAAAAGTTTGATTCTTAACAAGGATGTCAAGCGCTCATGTAGGTAAAGACATTGATTGCAAGAAAATGATTAAAAATCAAATTACAAGATCAGACATGTGGGGAATAAATAGCTTTACGTTGATATGTAAAATAATGCGAATGCAATTATTCTTTCTCCAGCCTTTATTCATCTTGTGAGTGGTGTGTTCACATACGTAAATATATTTTTTGATGCAAAAATGATAAATACTGTCAATGATGTAAATTTGTGATCGCGAAACAGACAATGAATTTATGATAAAACTGCGAAACCGAGAATTTTAATGTGTTTTTATGATGGAAGAGATTGTTGCGATACGCGTCATAAAATATTGCCTGAAAATCTTGCATACTTAAATAAAAATATTCTTCTTCATCGTTTGACAATAAATGTTCTTTTGATGTTGTGTAAAAATGAAAGAAGGGAAAAACTCATATCACTTCGATCCACGATGTAAAGTGCATTTTGCGATACCTCAATTTGCAATCGATTTCATTGACTTCAAATGCATATAAAAGAAAAATCCAATCGATTTTATTTTGAAGCAAATAAATTTTCGAAACGATTATTTATTTATTTATCCGTGAATGTTTCATGAGAAAGAAGGAAAGAAAAGATCATAATTTTATTGGAAACAACTTTGTGTCAATTCTTTCATGTATGCTTATGAAATCTATGATTCCAATTAAAATTGAAACTTATGTGTTGGACGAAAAGAAAACATTTTGCAAGTATAAACGAACGAAGATCATTAAAATAGTAAGGAAATATTTTTTGAACTCATATACTTGACAAACATAAGCATAATTTGATTTTATTCAAAACCAACTTACAAGCCAATTGCATAATTTATACAATAATGCATTTTATGCTGATACTGTCAACCCAAAATAAGAATTCCTACCAGGAAATCCTTTGTCAAGCGTTTTGTAAAACCAACAGAAATATAAGAAAAATTGACTTTGATGAGACATAATTGAATCATATTGTGGATCTAATGAATGTGAACACAAAATCATCAGCATGAAACATGCAAAACACATTGTCAATTTATGTATCAGGTGAATGGTGCATTAAATATTAATGAAAACGATCAAAATCCACCGTTAAATGAATTATTTTTTTTTATCATTTAATTGGATTGCATACCGGATGCACTTCACTTCTTTATGATTAGATTAAACATGTATGTATCCACATCAAATTGCTTTGGCATTATCATAACAACCATTATTATAGATCTTCATTCTTACTCCAACACCAAAAGTCATCGTTCGTGTGATCTCTTAGCAACTTGGTGTAATCTTTATCATTTTACACGCATAGGCATCATTATTTTGAATGTAATTTAAAGTAGTAAAGTAATGGCTGTAATCAGCAACGTGCTACTATTAAATTACAATTAACATACAAAATGCACTAGTTCTTGCAAAGAGACCAAGAAAAGGGAGCGAAAACTTTTAAATTATTTCCTTACTTATGTTGCTTTAGCAGAAAGTAATTTTCACCGGTCATAAAATGTAATCAAAAGATGATTAATGTTTCAAAGTGCACTAATACATGTGGAAATTTGTTTGCAAGCAAAGCTTAATGAAACAAACAATACTCAAGCAAAACAAATGGCGCTTTCAATGCACAGCGGGAGTTTTTTTAATTTCAGTAATTTGTAACTTTTGCACAGAAAATGAGGGGCTATATCAGAACTTAACGCAACGATCTTAATAACACATTTTAATTGACATTGAACACGCAAAATATTGGCATTTCGTCTGGTAGCAAATGTCATTTTGATTGCTACACATTAAATATATTTATAAGAAAAAAGAAAAGAAATCTTTGAGTTCCTTTAAAGTTAATGACTAATGCGTTTTCACCATAAAGAGTGTCCGTGCATCAAGTCCGGAACCGTTAACAGATGTTAGTTTGAGCAATAGTGGAAATCTAAATTGCATATAAGCCTTGAAACATAATGGACAAGATATTGGAAGAAAGAAACAACTGTGAGTAACAATTTATGAATGAAAATAATTGCAAGAGCTGTTTACTTGTGCCTTTCGGTGATTTACTAGATGCACTTCTCTTGTTTTTCTTGTGGCAGTAAAAGCATGTAGAAGAAGAAGAAGAAAACGAGAAGAGATCTTTCATTAATGAAAATGAGCTTGTGATAGCTCATCAATCATCTCATCTCCCGTAGCTTGGAGAAAAACCCATCACTCTATTAGTTAGAGGCTTTTCAATGGAATGAAAATTATTTTTGTGTTGTACGTTGCAATTGCTTCATGATAAATTGGTTTCTTTTTTCTGCAATTTATTTTCTTGACAATTGTTTTAAGCACTCAATTTTAAATATGTAGCTGCTTAGTTAAATCTTAATATTTATTGAATGTAACTTCTACCTGAAGTCACTGAACATTTCAAATGCATTGTCGTAGGTTGATCGCTTAAAAAAGAAATAAATTGCGGAATAAATAAAATTCACCTTACGTCACATTCTTTGGAACACAAAATTATTAATTAATTTACTTTGATTTACATTTTCCGCTATTTTTAATAAATATCTGCACCTTATGCTAAATATTTTGAATGTTAATCGTGTTAAATGTAAGTAAAGGGGAGAAGGCGATTCTAACAGAGACAAAATCGTTCAGAATTGCCACCAAATGCGAGAAATGATTTATGATTCTATTTGTTGTCGTATATTTTTTTAATCGCCTTGCAAATCAAATGTTAATTTGCTGCCATAAGCTCTTGGCGACTAGAAGCGATTTTTTAGCGATTTTTTAAGATAAGAAAAAAGAATTCAACACAAGTGTTGCCATAAATCATGAAATTTCAATAAATACTCACATTTTTGGTATTTGAATTTTGTCAGCATCATTCTGTCGTCCAAAATCGTGCCACGGTCGTGATGATCGAGTCGATGCTGGATTACTGCTGATCGATGTTGTGGGACTGTTTTGACCGCCATGAACGCTGACGTTACTACGTTGAATACTTGTCACAGAAACAGGGATAGCTCCGTTGTCTAATCCGATAGGCTGACAAAGCTCAGTGTAATCGAAAGACTGTTGAAAAAGAAAGATAAGAAAATGTAAAGAATTTATTATTTCTTTTTGCGTCCATTGACTATAAAATTGATTATCTAAAAAATTCTCTTCACATAACAAAACGCGTTACTTTAAAAATAATTGCGCAGAGATGTCAAAAGTCGTTAAATAACTTTTAAAAACTATTCAATGGAAGTCAAGGGGAAAAAATAGATAATTAATTGGAATTGTAATGGGAAGAAGGGGGGAACTCTTTTTATATGTGTTGGCATTTTCTATAAAAGTTTTGCGATTTTTTTAATGAAGATTGAGTGAGCGAGAAAGGAGACAACTATTGAAACTAATAATTTAGAAATTATTAGTAAATAAGACTGTAAATATGCAAATGAATGCACTTCTAATGGCTGCAACGTATGATTATTTAAGTAATTCGAGTTGTGCAAAACACAACGAGGAAGAGAGCGAGAGAGAGAGAGGCAGAAAGAAGTAGAAAAAGATGAAAAGATAAATACAAAAGGCTAATTAATTTAGTTATATATGATTTGAGGTAAAATATGAAATTGAAGTGATATGTAAAGTGAGAAAAAAAAAACATTAAATTAGTAAAATAGAAAACAAAATTTACACCCGTGACCGATGTTAAAAGATTTAGTTTGTAAAGAGAAAAGGAAAGTTATAATTTACCTGTTGAATGTTGTTTTGATCGCGTGGTGTAATTGCATCAGCTCCAATCCCTGAATCGGGACTAGGCAAGTCCACCGTTAGACCAGCAGCGGACGTAACGGTCTTGTAGATTGAGCCGCCTTTCGTATGTGCTGTTGTGAAACGTCCCTCGTAGCTAGTCGTGGGTGTTTCGGAATCACTGTAGATTGTTGTACGTGATGGAATGTAGCCTTGCGAATCGAAATATTCTCGATATGCATAAGGCTCTGTGATGAATGTCGAACCTCCACCGCCCGAACTAAAAATTCATGAATTTGCTGTTTATGTTTTTTTCTCATCACGGAATCAGTTTAAGTTGTCACATCTTGACATTTATCAACTGGTTCCTCGAAGTGTTTGACTACTTACGGCATTCTTGTGGTGTAATACTGTGTATCATAATGACCGGGACTCGGCGTGTTGTTATTATTATTGTTGTTGTTGTTGTTTATGCTTCCACCTGTACCAGATGCTGAACTCGCTTGATGGGCACCCTGCGTTTGATTCGGTGGTTTGATATTATTAATTTTTAGTTTTTGTTTCAAGTTATTTTTCGCGTAATATTATGTTTAAGTGTTAAGTAAGTAAAAGGATTGTTTTTAATCTGATGGGTTATGTTTTGGCCTTCAACTAAGAGAATTCCGACCGTAAAAAATTCAGAAGCTAAATGGATGATAAGACTTTGCTGTTTTATCTGGTTTCTTTGAATTTTATTACTTTTTTCTTACTTAAGTTTAGACGGAAAAAGAAAATGATCAAAGGACATCAAAATTAAATTCATTCCTATCAAAGCTTATAAAATAAGAGAAACTGAATAAAATATTAATCTGTTTATGAGAATCAATAAATGGAATGACTTAATCTTGTTTATCATCGCTAATGGAATTTTTTGATGTGAGAAGACACAAGAAAAACATATAAAATAAAAAGATTAAATAAAGCTTTGTGATGAGCATAAATATTAAGAGAGATATGTACACATATCTACATGATAAAGAAGAAGATCGAAAACTGAGATTTTGTGCTGTGCTTGTACAACAAATTTTCGCTTCTCACTTTCGAAAAAATCAAATGTCAACTTTGCTATCAAGTCGTCTTTTGTCATTAAAACTTAAATTCATTTATCGTGTGATATAATTGAATTTTTCTTTAATGAAGAAAACATTGTCAACTTCTTTTTTGCTTGAGGTCAATTCTTATAACACTAATATTCGATTAACAAATAAATATTATGATCCCTACTTTGATTATGGAAATTTTTAATGTTCGGTTTAGGCATTTAATTGAAATGTTGGGAGTTACTTAACTAGATAAGTATATGTGGAGAAAGAAGTTAAAAGCTTCCTTCTAAACAGTTATTAGATATGTGAAAGAAAGGTGTAGCCCGACATCCAAAATCTTCGTGATTATTAGTAATTTGCCGAAAGCTTAAAAGTATCTCAAAAACAAATTATAAAGATATAATGACTTAACAAGATTATTTGATACGTAGGTCAGTAATAGCTCTTAAATGCTTAGATGACCAGGTTACGTCATTTATAATGTGTGCGTGCTAAATAAGCATCAGAAAAAGAAATTTTATTTCATGTTTCTTTAATGGACTGCTGTACCAATTTTAAAGAAGTTAAGAGGACCAAAACATGCAAATAATATTTTCACCTTTTTTGTTTTGTATTTTCATTCTTGATAAAAGATTTGAATGGTTAGCAGTTTTGTGTTCGAACAGTTCAAGTTTTGGGGCGTAGTTTATGAGCTTTAAGTGAGTTGTATAAGGTGACTAGAGGCAATTTATTAACTTTTCTTTTTCTGTTGTTCAAATTGACGATTCACAATTCAATTATGAATCAAATTACCTGTAAATATATTTGTGTGCCCCCTGAATACATATTTTCAGCCGATGGACTTCCAGGACTTAGCGGTTGTTCCTTGATATGTAATGATGATGATGCGGGAGAATGTGCAACTAAAACCTATGGTTTTTCCCATGATTTTGTCAGTCAGCACAAGACCACAATAATGAGCGGCAAGGATGAGAATGAATGAAAAAAAAATCCCCCAAGGAGTTAAGAGTAGAAAAACACAAAATTAAAAATTATAAAGACACATCGCATTGCGCACAACGAGTGGCAACGATAATAATAATAAGAGAAAGAATGAGAGAAGTAAATTGAATTAAATTAATTAGCGATTCCAATTTTCCATAATTTATTTATTTTTGTTTTAAATTAATGATGCATTCTGTGGTCTGTTTGGACTTAATGTAAATAGCGGTTGCTGCGCTATGTGATCCCACTGCAGACCAATTTCAATTTAATGTGCACAGTAAGTAGATAGCTCCCCTGTTTCATTTCTTATTAGCCATCTTGCTGATTTTTTTATCAGTCAACAGCGAATGTTTTTATTTGTATCGAATCGAAGGACACATTAATGAAATGAGCGAAAAAATGTTGAAATGGTGACTGAAAACTGTCATCATACATATTCAATGAACGTGAGATATTTTAGACTTTTTAATGTAATTTTCATGATTTTTTTCTTTCTTTCTTGCTGTGTCAAAATATTTTCTTATTTTGCTCTTGATTTCATGATTTGAATTAATTTTATAGCATAAAATTGAATCTTTTTTTTTACTTTTAGTTGAATAGCTAGATATTTGAAATATCTTTAATTCGAAAAAACATCAAAGATTTAATTACTATATCAACTTCATCTCAAAGTGTGGTGCGTTTGTAATCTACAAGGTCTGATTGATACATAAAATGAAGAATAATTTATGACTTTAACAATTAAATCTTTCGTAAAACTGGGATAAACTCGTAAATTCCAACGATGTGAATAACTAATTTTTTAACAGCTTCTTCATATTTTAGCTAGTAACTCAAAATCTGATATGCTGTCTGATAATGATGCTGGGTTGGTTGAGGAAAGTGTCTCATCATGAGAGTATTCCATCTTTTTAATGTGTCGTTGGACTGGTTTCAATCATTAAAAATAGAAAATCTTACTCGGAACTTCTGTTAATTATTATTTGCAACTCATTAAAGCACATCATTTCAAATCAGTAGCTAGAAGAAGAGTTTTCACAATATTAAAACAGTGGAATCACCCATCAGAACAGAACAACACTTTGTAAAGTCAATTTTTATAAATGTAAAAATGTAAATAATCCACACGACACATTTATTATTTAATGGCTTAATATTGCGCTTCTCATTTTGCAATGGTGCAACACTTGGGCGCCTTTACGATCTATAATTAATTAAGTAATATGAAGTGGAAACAATAAGGACAAGAACTAAACTCTCCAAGAGGCTTTCAATTGATTAGCATTTTGATTGGAATTCATAAATGCTTGACTACTGCTGTGCACTTTAGATGTAGAATTTAAATTATGTTATTTAAGCATCGCCAGCATTTATTCTACGCTTCAACCGCTTATTGTCCAAACAAAGTTGCTTTTAACTGACAGTGTAAGATGCACAACTAATTTTTTTCTTTATTTTTTGATTCGATACATCACTTCAGAAGACACTTCAGATTATTGGTTTTATTATCACGAATACTCAATTTTCACTGTTCTTCAATATCTTTATATCATGTTAACCAATAATAAAGCCACAAAAGAAAATGCTTTTAAGGCATAATAATATTTCTTAATTCTTTCATCAAGTCTGTCGCTTGTCGTTTGAAAAAAAATATTAAATTTACGATTTTCAATCACGAAATGCATTTATTAAATTTTTTTTATTAAATTGAATTTTTGCCTCAACATTTACAATTGAGATTTAATTACTCACATCAAAGATTTTATTTTTCTTACACTCCTTTTATTATTTTTCTTTTAGTATAGTTTTTTAAAAAGGAAAATCACAAAAATAGTAAATTTCCCATTAAATTTAATTCTTTTTAAGCTTGTCCGCGATCAATTAATTCCTATCTTTATTTGCTTTTTTTTCACTTCTTCTTTAATTCGTTTTTATCTCACAAAACTCTTAATCGACTTATTGATTTTATTTATTTATATTTTTTTTAACTTTATTCGATTTTAAATATTTTTCAATGCATTAATAAATCCATGAAAGAATTCTTCACGATCGAGTAAAAAAAAACATTAAACGAGAAAAACTTCTTCGACACATACGCGTTCGATGTGCCTTCGTCAGCGCTTTGAAGTGAACTAAGAAAAATAATTCAATTTTTTTATTATCATGCGAGTTTTGAGTGTAACAACAACAGGCAGGCTTTGCCGAGACCAAACGAGAGAAGTAACAAAATAAAAGACTAAAGTCGGGTAGAAATAAAATAATAATAAATAAATGTTTTTACTCAACTTCATACCTTCGATATATGAAATGAACAATAACACTATTTAATATTATGAAACACTCTTGCTCTTATTCTTTTTCTTATTGTTATTCCTCAATCTTTTTTTTTTGTTCTTGCTACGTGATCGTGAAGGGACAAATTTTTTTTTTGTCATCTAAGGTTGTGTTTGTACGACGCATTTTTAGAACAAGAAATATCCGAGAACTTCTCTTATGTTTCTACGCGAAAATTATTCCAAGGACTTTTCTTTCTTTTCATGTTTAGCACCCGTAATTTGATTATGTAAAAACATTCCCCCAGTCTGAATGCTCAAAAACAACAAAGCTTGTAGCAAATAAAAGTATTTCCCTTCCCCGAAACTCGTAAAAATTTGCCAGAAAACTCGTTTTCTTTCCCTTACGTTATATCAAATTATAATGTTTCCATAATCAAAACAACATTTTTAATGCTCATTTCAAATGTGTTCATCGGAGTCTCATTAATGGGTGTTATGTTAATGGAAAAGATTTCTGAAAAATTCCATCAGAATAGTAAAAGGGCGAGAAAGGAAAGTTTTGATGCAAATAAAATTTGAGTTTGCATAAATGAAATATTTATGTATCTATGCTTGCAAAAGTATTGAACGACTTTCAAGTGCTAAGTCTCCCTTTTTTTCTTGTCATTGATTCTCTTAAATTACAGGTTGATATTATTTTCATTTTTGCAGGGAATTGAATCCCTTTATTCTGCACCTTTCATTTGAAAAATAAACATTTAATGCTCTCAAGATGTGCTTTATGGTGTACATAATTTCATCTTCGATTGTTGTATGAATTATGTCAATTTACTTTATTCAGCCTCGTGTTACGAATTGGCAAATCAGTTGAATGTTTTATTTGATCTTTTCGCAGTCAAGAAACCAAAACAGCAGTCACAATTCAAAAAGAGTGGAAGGAAACAATCAGTGTGAAAGATGATTATTTTAATTCAAGAAAACAAAGAATAAATAAAAACATCTGGTTAGGTTTATGGATGAATATAAGCATTCAAAACAGAAAATTTGCATTCAATTGAAGAAGCAGAGATGAAGCATGAATTAGATGATCGAAGAAAGTAGTGCGCTGCTTACAAGAGTGACGGGATTTGTCAAGAGAAACTTTATTATCTATCTGACCAACAACGGAGACTTTTCTCAAATGCGGATTTTATTAAGAAAACATTTGAGACTAACGTCAATTGAATAGAAATTTACTTTCAAAAATCACAAAGTATTTTTAATTAATTCAATTTTTTTAAAGCTCACGATGATGTTGATGAAGAAGGAGAAAAAGTGCTGTCATAATAAATTTAAATCTCAATTGATTTTCAAAGGAGAAAAGCATAAATAGATATTTATGCTATGTATCCAATGAATATAACGGCTCTAATTAGCATAATAATTAATGAATATCTCTTTGCGCGTGGTTCTCTCAGTTCTCTTTTTCTCTCTCACTCACCCTTCGTTCACTTATAAGAATATTTAATTAAAGCACAACTTAAATAAACAAAAATTCTTCTCCGGAGAATAAGTATAAGAAGAGAATTTTTCTTTTCTTTCGCTTGGTTTTCGTTTACTCACTTTCTGACTTCGCGGACACTTCGGATCGATACGAAGATCTTCTGGCTCACGTTTGACATTTATGGCTTGTTGTGATTGGTGGTGTGAGCCGAGAAGTAAGCCTTGTATTTCATTCTGCGAGAGACCTGGTACATCAAGTTGGGCGTGTCCATTAAGCTTCGTTGGTACACTGAGAACAAAAATAAGAAAAAGTAAATTATAAAATAAGTAAAACAATTATAATTAAAATCAATCAATTTTCTCATTGTTTCCATTATTCGTCTGTTGTTTATTGAATGTGAAAGAATAAGAATGGAAAGAAAAAAAATGAAATCAACCATTTCTTTGTGTTTCACGAAATTGCTTATTTTCAATAATGGAAATATTTATAAACATGAAATTTAAAGAAAAAAAAGGGAATCG
Organism: Clunio marinus; assembly: GCA_900005825.1. NCBI lineage: Eukaryota > Metazoa > Arthropoda > Insecta > Diptera > Chironomidae > Clunio > Clunio marinus. The sequence goes on along the minus strand of CVRI01000075.1, from coordinate 1,461,100 downwards.
ATAAGAAACAATTGATAAATGGTTTTTGTGAACGTTAAAACAAAGAAACAATTTCAACATAGCTTCCAGCGTTGAAATTTGATAAAATATTTAGCGCTGTTCTGACTTGAAGAGAACATTTATTCTGCCGATAAAACGAAATTTAGTTCATGTTTCAAATATTTTTTGTGTGTTTCTATAAAACGAATTTTATATTTGCAAGCTAAACGGTTACATTTGATTTTTTTTTAGTCTTGAAGCACACGCCTGGAGCGCATTTAAATAACAATTTTACAATAAAAACGACCTTGTTGATGCTCATAAATTCGATAATCCACTTTTTCACTCTAAACTAAACCAAATATCCAAACACGAAAATGACACAAGAATTTGAGAACCGGAAGCCACAAAACTGCTTTTTCTTCTCAACAGTCAAACAGGTTCGTCGTTTCTGCACTCGACTGAGTTATTTGTTTATTTTTTGCTCGAATGCATCGACATAAACATTGAATTGATGAATAAAAATCAAAACGATTCTAATTTCTTAAAAACGTTTTTCACTCTTATCTGATTTTATGGAAATTTATGATAATTGCACTTTTCTTAAATCACTCAAAAAGGCATTCGAAGACGTCACATTGTGATATTAAAACTTCTTTTCAATATTTATGGTCAATCAAATTCTTTAATAGCAGATGATGACAACAATTCCTTTCCTTCACCTCATCGCAATTCTCCTTATAGGAAAAATATTAGACGAAAAACAAAAGACGAATAATTATTAAATACCGCACAATTGCCAATGAGTTTTTGATCTTTATCGTGGCATTTCTTTCTATTTTTCTCGAGAAGACACAATTTCCATTCTTAAATAAATTTTTATGAAATTTGAATAATTTTTCTCGCTCAGCGCGCGGCTTCTTAATTTATGTTCGTTGAAAGAAAAGAAACAGAGAAGCGATTTACATAATTGCTGTTCTGAAGATAAATATTTTACATCTCGACGCTCTGATAAGACACATTTTCTACTTAAGGTGGAAGAAAGAATTAAATGTCATTGAATGAAATGTGATTCCTGGGTTATTCTTTACTCGCATCCCGAGATTCCCTGTCTCTCCTTTGTCATGTTAAATTACTTTGAAATAGATACTTCGTCGCATCGGTGTTGAAATAAAATCACTTTCTACCGATTTCTGTTCATTCCTTTTCTTTCAGAAGTAAAAAAAATTATTTTTCATTCATTTCGATCTCACGCTTTATAAATTATCAAATTATGACGATCCGCTTCAAATCGATTAAACATTGGACGTTACCGCTGTGTGTGTCGCATTGCAACACAAAATCAATTCGTAAAGCGTGAATGAATGATCATTAAATCATTCTGAGGATCGATTTACATAACTTTTAAAAATATTTTCCATAAAGACACCAACAAAATAGCATCTTTTAATTGAATTAAAGATATCTGGAAGAGATAGCGAAGCCAAATAAATTTATTCTTTTATATTTATGTAGCTCTGAAATCTCCATATGTGGGAACTAGAAGTTAGGGAAACATAAAAGGCTCTTAAATATCAAAATGTTAAAATTGTTTTGAAACACCTAAGGTGATACTTTGGTTTTGATATCATTTCAAAACTCGAGCAAATTGCGTCATAAAAGTGATTTCGCGATGTTAAATTTTTTTTATGATTTTGTTTAGGTTTCGAGACAAAATTTAATTTCTTGAGATCATAAAATATTTAACCCTATGAAAAGCAACCCTTCGGCTTAAGCAAATAAATCTTATTTTTTATTGAAATTATTTATTGCTTGTAAGAAAGAAAAAAAATAGCGTTTTTCTTCTTCTTCTTTTCTTCTCGTATTCATGATTCTTTTGATTAAATTTCGCTTTTCATTTTTAAGACTTTTTTTGTTTGAAAAGTGCCTCGAGTTATCCTTACTTTCTCGGTTTCATAATTAATTTTTTTGCTAATCAGATGGAGTTTGCTTTGAAGCATTTGTAATAGGAGTGATGGGTGAAAACCCTTCAAAGTTTCAAAACTATTTGGAGAAATGTATTCCGTGAATCTTATTAGACAAGACTACCGTCTGTCAACTTAACATTTCCTTCCATTTCTCTTTTTCTTCTAAGCCACTGGTGTTCCAATTCGATCAGTCACTCACATGAATTTCTTCATGACATTTCATATTTTTTTCGTTTTTGTAACATGCCCAGCTGGCTAACTAACGCTAAACATCAGACGGCAAACATTTGAATAAATTAACTTTTCATTAATTATGAAATCGTCAAAAGCCATTTTTTGATGAATGAATTTTAAGAGAATCCTCGGTACGCAGTCGGTGAGAGTGATTGAACGCCGGCACGGGATGAAAAGTAAAGATAGCGAATGAACGAGCGAGCGTTGGTTCGTTCAGATCTCATACATGTTGCTTTGAAGACATTTTTTTGACAAATCAATATATCAATCAAACAATGAAATAGAAACATAAAAATTAATTTTCTCTCTCTTCTTTGGCATACACGAAAAGCACATTAAATCGTTATCGCTTAGTTGTGTGTATTTCAAAATTAATCTTTTAAAAGTTTCTCACATATCGAAGAATGCTTTCATATGACTTTCTTAAGAAAAGGAAAATTGAGAGAACACAAATAAAGAAGAATACAGAGAAGGGGTTGACTCGGAACCTTAAACAATTTCTTTCTTGTAAGAAAATATCTTCAATTTAATCTTCAATAAATTATCTTTTTTATGTAACACATTTAAAAGAAAGAGAACTCTTTAAATTAAAATGTAAGAGAAACGAACAAGAAACAATTTCATCTGTTGGTTCTTTTTATGTATCATGATACAAACATACTCCTTAAATTTCATTCCTTTTTTTTCTTTCGCTGTCTTATGCTTTTATCTTGATAACAAAAGTCAGTTAATTGCTACAAATGCGCATTGGATTTATTTTTATTTAATTATTTACACACTTTCTGCTTACGGTTTGCATTCACCATGGAGTTGAAAACAGTCGGGAATAAAAGTATATGATGTGTAAGAGAAACTGATAAAACAATTTGAGTTTTATACATTGTATTTAAGTTCCAATTTTGCTTTTAATCGAACTATAAGATTTATTGTTTTTATCTTAATTGGCAACGAAAAATTAATTCAAAACTTGAAAGTGGATGAAAAGTGATTGTTGGTAAAATAAGGTCTCGAAACAAACATCAAATATTTCAAATGTCTGTTCCTTAGATTAAGAAATTCCTAATGATCTCGATCCACTAATAAATCAAAACTTTTTATTGATTCTTTTAATGATATTTCTATTCACAAATGCCTTAATGATATCTACGAAAGAAAAAAAAAACTTAAAAGCTTTATACATAGTCAACAACTTTTATTATCACTATTATTTTCGGTGCCGTAAACTATAATAATATTCTATGAAATTGTGAAAATTACTGATCATAAACTATCCCGCTATCGAAATCAAGTGGTAACAAATATTCTCCATGAAACATAAAATTCAAACAGCCTCAGGAAATATTTCGGACGAAACAAAAAAAAAGTTTGGGAAAGGAAAATTGACTCGAAAAGCGAACAAATCACTTTAAAACTTACCAACTATTTCCACACTTTTTTTTTCAATTCCTGGTTGTGCTTTCTCAAAAAAAAAGAAAAGAAATAACCAACGAAAACGATGAAAAAAAAAATATGTTTGGCATTTCTTGCATAAATCTTTAGTTAGCTCGATTAGATTATAGCTGCATAAAATGATAGTATTTATAACACTTTAGTTTAATATATTGCCCCGTGCACAACTCCGACCCGAGTTTGTTAACTTTGAATTTTAAACATACAGAAAGGAGAGAAAGGGCCTTTAGCGTGTTAAAGATTGATTGGATTCGAAGTCGAGCAAGCAGAAAACCGTTTTTTCTTTTTTTCTTTCTTTAGTTCTTTTCTTATTCTTACATCACGATGCTGTGCAATTGCTAAGAAAGATTGTTCTTTCCATGCATCTTCAAGCTCACAATATCATTGTTCTTATGAAAGAGAAAGAGCCGAAGCGTGGAGATAATAAACCTGTGAAAAATATCGCTGAATTTTCCACTACGTATCAGCTTTTTGGTTTATGCGAATACACTTATATGGGCTCACAACAATTTCGAATGAAGTTGGTAATAACTCTTAAGAAGGCTACAACTACGTGTTGCATCGCATTTCATATCATAAATGGTGCGAAAAGTGATATTTGAATAAATGCACGGTTCACTAAATTTACGCATGAAACATTCTATTGAACTATCTATTCATAATCTCAATGATAACAATCGCGCTTTCAAAAGTGAGAATAAGAGAGGGGAATAAAAAGAGATAAGATATATGTTTGCAACAATCAGAGTTCGTAATGGGCACATAAAAATGAATGGCTGCACTATGGTTTGTTTATTAACCGAATGATATTGTAATTTCTCTTCTAGCTTCTTTTTGAATTGCTCATTATTGACCATAAAGAAAGATAAATTTACATATTTTATGCTTTTAGGATAAAACTAGGAAATTTATATACATGCAGAAGCTTGCGTTAAACTTCCATGTTGCTGATTTTAACGCTGATTACGAAAACTTTTTTTTTGAATGTAATAAAATTGGAAAAATTGTTTGCATAAAACTTTATAATGAATGAGCGATGAACTTTTTTTTACTACCTTGTTGTCCATTGTAAGCTATCTTTATCAGCAATTTTGTAATATTCATATGATGTTGTGCCATTTCCATTGTGGACCTGATGAATTTGGTGGGTAATATTGGATTGAAGTGCATTCAAATTGATGTTGTTTGTTATGCTGTTGTTGTTATTGTTATTCGTATCTTCATCGTTCTGTGATTGTGGATTTCCCGATATATGAAGCATAGCTGAAGTGACGGCAGTGAGTGGATTATCAAAGTAGCGGGACGATAGATAATTGGAAGATTGTGATGTTACCGTTTCCAGCTGTTGGACTTGATCATTTGAAGAATTCATTTGTCGTCTTCTAGGAACGTGTTTTTATTTAATTACTTTTCAAAAAAATTATAAAAGAAAGTTTAAAGGATTCTTTGCTTTCCAATAATCTCAATGTTTCTCTTTTTTGCTGATTACTGCTTTACTTTCAATTTTTGAAATATTTCTTCGATTACGCAACAATTAAGCCCTCTAACTCAATGACAATTTCGCTGATATATCTGTCAAATTATTTTTTATTCAAACATCTCTCGTAACTGTAAAAGGAAAGACTAAAACCTTTGAGAAAGATTTAGTGACCAAGTCGACAACTTTAAATCAATGCGCGTTACTTAATTTAATATTTAAATGTATTTCAATCCAATATGCCGCAATTAACTCCTAACATTTAAAGTGAATTTATTTCAATGTTTGAAATAATCATATTTCAATCAATAAATCTCGAACTTTTGCAGTCAATAAAGTGGACAAACATTTTATTTAAATAACTGCTGTCGCAAGCTTGTAACATTTTTTTCTGTTTTTATTTCACAAATCAAAAATATAAACGAATGAAAAAAATTTTCAACTTAACACTCAGCTTGGTGCTGTTTACATTTAATTTGATTGGCGTTTATTTGAAAATTGTTTATTAATAGGAATCGATTTGAATAAATTTCTGTAAAGCAAGCGACTACCTAACTTGTGAGCTAAACAAATCAAGAAATGATTTTCATTTAATTATAAACGTTTTACATTTTAACTGAAATTTCTCGACCTCACAGAGACGAGGAGATGAGAAGCTCAACGATTTATTGTGATTATGAGTAATTACGGCTTGCGAAGAGCGAAATGTAAAGCAGAAAAGCCCAATAAATATTTTACTACCACAAATTCTCTTCTCGTAATTGGTGTAAAATACAATGTTAAGAATCATTACGATGTTGCACAACCATCAACTACAATTCATAATCCTAATAAATAGTGTACGACAATAATAACGTGTTCTTTTAATACCCGCAATGATCAGGTTGAGGCAGCAAAGCTTTAACATTCATTTGCAGCCATTTCAAAAATAATTAATCAAATTTGCTTAGAGCTAATCACCTCCAGTTATTTCATAGAATTAAAATCGCAACAAATATTCAAAAGGAATTTCTTTCGTAATCAAATTTATTTCCTTCAAAGATTTAGAATTATGTACATTGATTGCACGAAAAAGAAACTAAGTATTGACTACTGCTAATAAGTAATTCACATGAAGCAAGAATGAACTTTTTATCAATTTAATCAACCTATATTGGACTTTTTACGCTAATTATGGGCAGACACAGCTGCTATTTAGATGCTTGATAATATAATTCGTGTGCTGCTGCTTATAAATAAATCCATAAAAAATAGTTTAGAGCAATTGAAAATTTGAAATTTTCTAAATAAAACAATAGCAAATAATCGAATTATAATCAGCAGTAGTAGCAGTAAGTATCTACATTAATACTTTGTGGTTTGATATAGGCAAACAATGATTTTAGTAATTATGTAAACGAAGCCTGAATGAGTATTTGGAAAATATCTAATAAAACTATTAGATTTCAACAAATGAAATGAAAACCTTAAATAAAATATTTTTAAACCACATTGGACGGTGAGATAAATCTATTAATCCAAATGTTGTGAAATGAAAACATTCATCTACAAATAATAAGATGGAAGCAAAGCAAAATGGACAAAACAATAAATAAATAAATATGATGGTGGTTCCGAACATCAAACCTCAGCTTTTTTTCACTAGCTTTGTGGTTCAATTCTTTATAGAAATAATAATATAAACATGAGCCTTTTTCTTATACAATTAAGGGTCATTAATCTTCACACTGGAGACAATGAATCTGATATCAAAACATCAGATATATGACAATAAACTGAATTAAGTTACTCGACGCTACCAATTTTTGTGCTAAGCTTTTGTGCAACAAACTTTTTCAAAGTTTTCTTTTTTTCAAAAATTAATAATTAATAAGACGATATTAAAAAGACAAAGAGAAGCGAACAAAAGTGAAAAATTTAATCGTCGCTCCATTTTTTAAAACTCAACTCTCAATCGCGTAGGCGCACAAGTGACTGTGATACTGATATTTATTTTACAATAAAAATAAATTTCTCGATCAATGTGCATACGACAGACATTCGAAGAATCTAAGACATTTGTAATCCACAAAGTTGATCGCTTTTAAGGAACATTAAATTGTTCAGAATCACATTTACATTTGCGTAATTTACGTAACTTACGTAACGTCGTGATCATAAAGATAGAAAATTAATATGTCAATTAACCTTTACTGCATGTTGTCACGGCAAAGCTTACCAGCTAAATAAGAAGTCACAAAAGAAACAGTAATTGTAATCTCACTTTTGATATCCGTTTAATTACAAAGACATTGTTGCTACGTGATGCGACTGTCAATTTATAATGAAATCACCGAACATCAAAAAAAAAGAAGAAATCTGTTAAAGTATAAGATTTCAAAATTCATTTAGAAAAAAAATGAAGGCAGTTGAAATGAAACTGCATAAGACTTTCGACTTTTCTTCTCTCTAAATTTAACAAATTATAAAATTCATTGAAATTAAGAAAGAGCTAGAGAGAAGAAAAAAACAGATTTCAACAATTAAAAGTCGAATGAAATCCCAATTCAAGGTAATTTAATATTTTTTCTTCTTTACTTCTTCTGATGACTTTTTTCTCTTCAATTTTATATGTGTAAGGTTGAGATTTCAACGCAAGGAATATGAAACAAAGTCTGTTGTTAAAGATGTTTGTCGTATTGTAATAAAGAAATTTTAGTCAAGCAAATAGTATCGGATTACCACAAGCAAGCAAGTAAGAAGACTATGAAAGAAAGGCCACAAAGGCAGCATCATCGAGCGCGAGCGAACACAATTGTTTTTTTTCTGTTGAGGATTTTGATTACTTTAATTATTCATCGTCTATTTAATCTATTCGCATAAAAGAAAATGAACAAGCAATTTACCATTTCCCTTCAGCATTTAACATCCAATTTACAATCCTCGACAACATTTAATTTGATAAGAGTTGTTAAGTGAAAATTTCTATCACGAGAGAAAGATTTTTCCACCTTCGTGAGTGTTAAACATGCCATGTAATGTTTGACTCAGTGACAACGTCATAAATCTTTATTTTTTTTAAACGACAATCATCGTGAAAGAAAACAGAGCGACTTTATATGGAAAGTGCGAGCATTTGTCGTCGTAATTGAGCATTAAAATCATGTACTTAAAGGCCCGTGAAAGCAAAATCAGCACTTAGATGGAAGAAAGAGAGACAAGCAAGTAAATGATTAAAAATTAAATTAATATCTTTCGCGTTGTTTCAAAACGCCTTTTTCTGTCGCATAATTGGCAATTTCTTTGCTCGCTTTTGGTTAATCGCATTGAGCGACGAAAAGCAAAATTCCAGTAGCAATTTTTACAGATTTCTCTGTTACTGTTGAAGAAATTTCTTAAGTGCAAACTTTCGGTTAATGATCGACAATTTATCAAACGAAGTTTACAGTGGCTAACTATGTCGTAAAGCAAGTAAAGTGTCGTATATTTGTGGAATGTTTTATTAATTATTAAGTTTAAGTATAATTAAAACTGCTAACTTCAGGCAAAAATCATCTAAGGGACATGACTGACTTATTACTTAAAGCATGACTGGATATTCCATGCACGAATTAAGAGCAGATTAAACTTGAGCAATGCATGTAAGAATTTAATATTTTGAATGTTTTTCAAAGCTATTTATCGTCGAAAAATATGCACAACAAAAAAATAAATAAAATAAGCGGAAATTAATGAACGCCGCGGTGCAAACATAAAAAGTCTAATTAAAACATAAAAATGCTTACTTTATGCGCGAATATAATTAACATTGAAGAACCGACAAGCAACTAAAGGGGAGAAAGGATTTGTTTCTTCTTATTTATTCTTGGTCAAGAGTGGCACCCAAGACGAGAGAGTGAAACGAAACGGTAGTTCAAATTTTTACGATCGACTATCCAACTTGCCAACAACTAAATACCAATAAATTCTCCCGCCAAGACCATTTACCTTTTCCGAGTGTAAAAAATGAATGTGCAGGCGATTTGAGAGAAAAAAAATATATATATCGATTTTAATAAAACTTATTGTGAAGCTTAAGCGGCTGTCGTCTTGTTTGTATCTTGGGTAAAGATAGAGGGGGAAGTAGCACTAATTAAAATCGAGAAATGTACTTATAAATGTTGGATATTAGCGGGGCGAGAGAAAAACATGGTAGAGAGAAAAAATCTTCAAATTTACGATTATCTTGTCATTAAAGCGAGAAAGAAGATTTTGCAATTCATTTGAATTCTACATAGAAAAATAATTTCTCTTGCATCTTCATACGCCAACACAAAACGGTAACAAAACTTAAATGAACGGAATTATTCTATTAATGAATGAACGAAAGCTAATTGCTTGGCTCAAACGCATATTAATGGCTTGGAAAAGTTTTTCATTCTCTTTGCTTGTAATTGCAAACTTATCGATTTTGCTTTGGCTGCCGATGCTATTATACAAAATGCCTTAATTATGTTCGGAGTTTTTGTCGAAAACGTCATAGTTGTTCGCCCTCCCGTAAAGCCTCAAAGCGAAACTCTTATTTAAGGCGTTCCCATCACTTGCAGAGAAAAATCGCCTCGTCTTGCGCGCCCAGGAGCTCATAACCGAAAATTACAGTTCGCAGAGTTATCATTAAATGGTTTTTTGCTCAATTTTTTTTTTTGTTGTCCTGCCCTTCGCGAGTTTATTTTTGCGTATTAAAATTTGTGAAAGAAATTATTCAAGCAAATTGATTTTTTTCAGGATTGTTGATATGCCGTCAAGTAAGTAATATTTTGAAGAAGATGAAATTTGCATGCTCGACAGTTACTCTTCAATTTTCTCAAACTCTTTTACCAACAATCAAAAAGAAAAAATCATTTTTACAAAGTAAAAACGAATTTTCCACCAAACAATTGAAGTAAAATCATCGTTAAGTATTTAAGGCAGGCAGAGAAGCAGAGGAAGACCGTCGCGACGATTATATTGAATTATACGTAATCATAAAAATATTACAATTTGCCGATCCTTCTCTTTGCTTTTGAGAAACACTTGCGCAACATAAAAGCTGTAAAGAAGCATGGCAATCTGCATTCAAAGAGTGAAAAGAAAGAAAGAAAGAATGAAAGAAAGAACAGTAAGAAAAATATTTCGCTACATATTTATCCTTAAGGGCAATTTTTCCTTTTCGTCTCTTTCACAACAATGAACATTATTGAGAGTCCAAATTAAATCACATGCAAAAAAAATATAAATGAAAACATCGAAGGCAAATGTTGGAAAACTAATTACGAAATTTCTCATGAAATGGCAAATAATGGACTTGAACCGTCATTCATCTGACGGCGAGAGAGAATGAGAACAATAAACAAATTTATTAAATTCTTCTGATAACATTCTCTTGTTGCGTCTTTTTCCTGTTTCGTTCGCTTGTTCAATTGTTTTCAACTACACCTTGAGGGTAATTTTTCTTATACTTCATTCTAGAACGATATCCCTTCTATGAAATCGCAAAAGATTTCAACATTACACCACAGGGGAGATTCTCAACTAAATTAACAATTACAGAAATTTATTTATTTATTTGTACATATTTTTTGCACTTCCGTGATATTTTTCTCCCATTTTAATTAACACCTTTCGATGAAGAAAAGAAGGCAAACGTCATGCGTTTGATTGTGAGAAAGAAAAGTTTAAAATTTGTTACAAAGTACACGCGTAGGTTTCCTCGAATTCATTTCGATATTTCCTCATTGTTATGCACAATTAAAAAATACTTTGGAATGGAGTGTATAAAAGAATTATAGTCACACACAACTGACCCTTGTCAATCAAAACTAATCAAACGCTTGGATTGTTATCGCTATTATGTGATTGCCCTGAATCTATCACACTAAATTAAAATCAAAAAAATTATTTTTGGGGGCGAATTTGACAGTCGATATCGAAAGACAATTTTTATTTTTTATTTAGGTAGATATGTTGTCGTTTCGATGTGATGTTTACAAATCTCACTTACATAACAGATCAACAACAAAGGCGACAAGCAAGCTCAAATATAAAATACAAAAAACCTGATATCCAGTCATCATCCGTAAAGGTAACAAGTGAATTTTTATTATTTTACTCCGAAAATAAAACAACGTTGACGTTTTCGTCGTCGTCGTCATGCACTAAAACCTGAAAAAACCGAATTCAGGTTATCATCAGAAACAAGTTTATGTCTTTCTCATCATTTGAATTTCATGATCGAGTTTCTGGGTGAATTGCTGATTCCAACGCTGTTAAGGGAAATTCATCCTTTGACAATGTTAAATCGTTTTACTCCAAAATAAAAAAAAAAGCGCATTAAGATTGATTTATTTTTATTGCCTTTAGCACCTTCAATTTTAAATACTTTTAAGATTTTTTTTTCAGTTAAATTAGCTCACAGAGCATTAAAATTCTTTATACAGGCCGCAGCTGATTTAAACAGTTTTACTTCCATTCCTGTCTTCATGGTTTTTAAGTTTTGTGGTCCATTTAAAAAAGGGTCAAAAGGAATATTTCGATTTCACGACATGTGAACGAGACAATTTCTTTGAGAGTTAACGTTTTTTTTTTTATTTTGATGAGAATTGATGAGAAATGATCGAAGGAAAAAACGTTGAGAAGAATGTAATGTAAACTTAACCCTTTACAAACATTAGCGTATATCCTTTCAGTTGTTGTCTTGTGGACTACGGTCTACATTAGGCAATCGACAAACAGGTAAAAAAAAGATCTCGAAAAGACGAAAAATAACACAAACATAAAAATCATAGATAAAAGTTTACTCAGATTTTTTGAGATTTTAGTTTGAAAATTTATTAAAACTGAAATTTATTCTTTGATTAAATCTTTTAATCTGTTTGATGAAAACTCAAAATATCTAAAGAAAAAATTTCAATTTAGATTTTTATTTTAATCTATGTTCGTGAATATTCAAATTTTTAAATCCTTTTTTCTTTTTCTTTCTAAGACTAGCCTAACGTCAGACGAACAATTCACCTCCGTCCAACAAAACGCAAAAGCATCAGCAGTCGAACAAACAAAAGGCATCGAAGCATTTTCTTCTC